>JAYJMG010128980.1:0-14014 GCA_036873935.1 Stomotoca atra
AATTATACACTGTTAATAATGTCAGATCCCTAAAAATAAAGGAAAAAAGGAGTTCCTTCCAAACCAAATTTTTCGGCGGAGTTTAGATTTCGGCAGATTAAATTTCGGCAAACTTTTTCGCCGAAAATTTTGGAAGTTAATGTATGTATACAGCAATAAAACAAAGATTTTTTAATTATCCATATTCGAGCATCTTTGCTCTTGAATATAAAGTTCTCATGTTCACTTGCCATCTAGTCAGTTGAACTTTCATGACTTTCCTTCACTTCTACCTCTTCAAATTGAAACATGATTATTCGTGGACCATTGCTTGAAGTGTTTATGCAGGACAAAATAATACGTTTGATTGAATTTGGGTAGGGCCATTTTTTTCCATATCAGGTAAGCTTCAATTTAGCCAAAGTTGATTTTTGACGTCGACTCTTCTTTTTATTGACAGAAAATAAAATTGAAAAAAGTTCAAAAAGTCGTTTCAACTTTTTTTGGAAATTCATTCCATGAAAAATGTGGAACTAATGAATGCTAATATTTCCATGAGTATTACAGGGTTTTCCAGCATTATTATTGATGACACATATTGTCTGAATTCTGAAGAAAACAGACTCGCTGGCTGAAGTAATGCTGGTAATTCAGGGTTTAATTCTGAAGGGCAATGTCCAAATCATCAAAAAGGCACAATATTTAGGTGTAGTTGTCAGTGAAATAAATAAACAATTTTCATCGAGCGTCACCTGTTCCCATACATCCTGGTTTTTATTTACTAGCGTTGTAAATAGGACATGTGAAACGCAATTATCTATTTGATGTTTATTTACTAATTTATAACTAACTTAATGCTGTGCAGTTTGAATAGAAATCAAGTGCACATTCTGTGGAGAAAACACACAGATTTTTTAATTATTCATGTTCAAGCATCTTTGCTCTTGAATATAAATTCCTCATGTTCACTTGCCATCTAGTCAGTTGAACTTTCATGACTTTCCTTCACTTCTTCCTCTTCAAATTGAAACATGATTATTCCATTACTTGAAGTGTTTATGCAGGACGAAATAATACGTTTGATTGAATTTGGGTAGGACCATTTTTTTCCATATCAGGTAAGCTTCAATTTAGCCAAAGTTGATTTTTGACGTCAACTCTTCTTTTTATTGGCAGAAAATAAGGCTAAGGCTTTTCTTAATAGTACCAAAACAAAGGCAGGAAATAAAATTGAAAAAAGTTCAAAAAGTTGTTTCAACTTTTTTTGGAAATTCATTCCATGAAAAATGTGGAACTAATGAATGCTAATATTTCCATGAGTATTACAGGGTTTTCCAGCATTATTATTGATGACACATATTGTCTGAATTCTGAAGAAAACAGACTCGCTGGCTGAAGTAATGCTGGTAATGTAGAGTCAATGTCTGACAAACAACTAAAAACACACAATATTTGATTGAATTGTCCTTTACCCTCCCTGCCTCCTTTTGTGATTTTCATAAAAGATGCTCATTGCAGATGAAGTAGCTGAATGTTTATTAGAATTGTTTTAGTTGTTTTTGTGACATTGTGAAACTGGGTGAACATTTTTTCTTTAAAATATACCAGTGAAATGGAAAAGTTATGATAGATGCTAAATGACTTCACACAAAAAAAGTTAAGAAGCTCTGACATTTATTTGAAAGATTTCGAGACATGATATAACGTGAATAAATTCTTAAAACATCTCCATCATGGATTAAGTATGGTGCTAATATTGAAATAGCTCATTTAACAGTTCATACCAAATAAGTAATAATATATTGACGTGATTGAAAAGAGAGGTGCTAGCTACCGCTTATGCGATTCAGCTTGTTATGAAACTTATTAAAAATTTCTTCAACAAATGAATTTAGAAGTGTTTTTGAATGAAACTTAATCTTTGGAATTGATCAAATTTTGTTATTGTTCCTCCACATTATGCGAAATTTATGGTTTAAAGTATTTATCTGTTGAAATTTGAATCTTATCATCGAGAAAATCATTTTAGTTTCTCTTTTTAATACTGAAGGAATTGCTTTACTGTCAATGCTTAGTTTTTATTGTTTGTCTTCGAATAAAACAAGCGTAAAATATCTTTATCCATATAAAGGTTTTTGAGACTACTACTACTCGCAGTTAATAAAAAATCAAACAACTGAGTAAACATCAATGTTTTTAAATGCAATATTGGTTTTGATAAAATGAATGAGTATAAAGTGCTAGATCAATTCACTGAAATTTGTGTCATGATTTCTTGGAAAGTTTATTTTAAACTGGGACTTGTGATAATTCAAATTTATTTGTTGTTGTTGTTGTCAAGCATATTTAAAATTTTCAAGATAATGATGTAGTTAATGGGACAAATTAATGTCTTTTAGACAAAGATTACTATTTTTTTAAGTTAATAATGTTTATGTGATGCAACATAACTTTCTTGTATAGAATATCCATGAAGACAAAATATGCTGGAAATTATCTCAAGTTTATCAGGATATGGTTTTTTTACCACCATGAATCTAGCAACTACTTTTTCATTCTGTCTGATCTCCCAGTGTAATTAAATGTGACTATATCGAAAAAGTTCTGATGTTGTTTCTCTTTGAAGTATATGGTCAATGAAATACCTTCTAATTTGAATATTTAAAAAGATTTTGTGTGCTTTCATGTAAGTTTTGGTTATGGCTTAAAGCTTTAAATTACATTTTTGTTATGTCTGTGAAAGATTTAAAAAAGACCCAATAAAATGAATGTTCACGGATGTTACTGGAAGATGTGGCTCAAGGAGTTAAAAAATGTATCTGCTTGCAAGTCAGGCTGGTGTTATTACAATGTATATGTAGTATTAGATGTAGTAGTAGTGCCAGCCGCACAAGGAAAATTTTGGACTATTTTTTATTGCCAGAAATTTTTCTAAATTAGCATCGATGTTTTGGTAAAGGAAATCGCTTACAAATTAGATTAAAATTATCATGCCTTGAAATATAACAGCAGACCTTTTTGACTTCTCTTTCATTTCAAAAACATATTTTCTTGTTTGCATAAAAAATGATTATTTTTGTTTTGACACCTGTTTTAATATTCTTAAGTACCGTATTTTCTCCAATAAGTGGCCTGGGAGTTAATAATTTCTGGGGAACGTTAAATTAAGAGGAGCGTTTATTTAAAAAACAAAATTTTGTTTGTGGAGAAATCAATTTCTCTAAAAATAAAACAAAAACAAAAACTTGTCCAATAATACATCTTTAGTCAATGTTTTTCATATTAATTGCTTATTTTCTCCTCAGTTGAGAGGATTCAAAACCTTAATTATTTGATTGAAATTTCTTAGAAGATATAGTGCATGTTGTCAAGATTGGTTTAACACTTAACTACCTGTGGTGTCACCTGGAGAATGGGTACGTTAAGACTGATTACTGCCCATGGCTTGTTGGCATGCATTGAGCTTATGATTTGTGAAATTGAACTACGGTTTTCAATGCGTGTATTTGGCTGACAATTGAGGGAGCAGATCTGTGATGTTATTCTGTCCTCTATTTTTCAGCAAAGAAAGGGAATTTTCTCCCAAAATAGAAAGAGACAATAATAAACATTTATTTGGAGAATGAAACACAAAAATAGAGGCATATTATATAATATTTTTGTTAAGAAATAATATCTTGTTTGTTTGTTTGTTTTGATCCAGCTACTTTATAAGGCAATAAATCTTATTCATTCTAAGGTAAATTAATTTTCTGGTATGCGTGCCCAGGTCAAAACAGAGTGTGCAACGCCTTTAAGCAAAAATGCAAATGCGGAGTGCTTTTTATGAACGAAAAAAAGTCGAATGCGCTAACTTTTTTATAAATTTTATCCAACAAGAAGCCATAATTAATTTATTTGCAATACCAACTGCTATCTATTTTTTATCTCGGCTACCAATGCTCGCAAACTAGAATTCGTAAAGGCAGAATGTGCATATAAAGTTTGTGGTTATTGTTGAGAAGAGGATAAATAGCACAAATGTGCCCATTTGGGTATAAAAGTGACAAATGCGCTAAAAAATGCGAATGCGCGCGGACACGCATAACAGAAAATTAATTTACTTTGGGCGAATCTATGGGCACCATCATCCCGGGACTTTAAATAGATATGGAGGGCATTAATTAGAGGAAGCGTTATAAATAGACGTTTTCTCGTAATCTGAATCTATTTGAGGGGGAAAAAATTATAAGAATAAATCAACACCAAGAGCAGAGGGAGAGTTTGTGAGACATAAAAGAGTATGTTCCCTTATCCCTCTGCAGAATTTTGATGCTTTATTCAAATAATATAGAGTTCAATGAAATAGCAATGATACTCCTGTGTTTGCGTTAATAGTTGACCAATTTGTTCAAAATTAAGGCATCATTATTTAATACACAATGATATAACTTTTCCGGATATTTTTTTGAGTCGTAACGTTTCCGGAAAATTTAGGGAATAGAAAATGTTCTCTATGTATTTGTTAGGAGCAGCATATTGCTATAAAAATGGCACAGATCAGTTACATTATTAATATTGTAAATAAACAAAAATATCTATAACAAGATGAGTACGCTTGAGTTACATATAGCTGCTCAGGTCAAATAAGTTCAAATTCAAAAACTTTTCCCCGCTCACAGACCCTCAAGCTGATCAATCCTCTCGTATTGTTCCTTGCAGAATGAAATTTTCCTGATTTTTTAAAAATGGCAAGTTTCATCATTGAATACATGTGCTGTTGATCAACCTGATAGAAGGGCTGCTGGTTTTATCAAACCTGCATTGCAATGATCATACTACAGTAGTTTTTATTTGTTTGTATCAGTGAAGACTTGGAAAATGAAGACTTTGTGTCCATATTAATCGGAAAATATGAATAAACTCTTACAAAATACTCACGTCTATTAATGAAGTGTTCTACATCCATTTTAATATAATGGTGCATATGAATTAACCTTCTATAAATTTCTTTCCTTGTATTTCATTGCAAATAAATAACCATATTGGATGCGTACATTTTATAATCATGTCTTTCATCTTCCTTATTTTGTTTTAGTTGCCAAAAAGAAGAAGAAAAACCGTTTCAAGGACATTGATGCTAAAGACAATAATGACATGCTCAGTGCTTTCACTGATAAGCCAGAACAGAAAACACAAGAGCCTGAGCCCCCTAAAGTTCCTGAAAAAGATCCAGAAGATGCAACCTGGGAGGATAAGGTATTGTTATAATTCCAGTCATTGCCTTAAGATTTTGAAGAGCAGTTCAAGTCTACCGGAGTTTGAAAGCTACAATTCATACTTTAGTATCACAAATGCAAAAAAATTCCCAAAATTTCAAAACATTTCATATTTCGGCAAGCATTTTTTCAAAGATTTGCCTTCAGATGTAAGCACTCAGTAAAATATTCCATTTTTAACTTAGCTAGAAGAAGGAAGATCTGTGCCGATTCACATGATTTTGGTAACTAGCGATATAGCGATATTTATGGCAATAGCGATGTATGGATTTCCTCAATTCATAATCCAAAGCGATATATCAATCTATGATGAAACTTTCCCGGATATATCCGGATCTCTGGATATTTTTTTGAGTCATAACATTTCTGGAAAAGTTAAGGAGTAGAAAAGTGTTCTTTACGTATTTGGAGCACTAAAATACCCCATTTTTACTGCAATTTTGCTCTTATTTTGAAACCTAAACTAACTGTTTTTTTTTTTAAAAAAACATTGTTTGCATTCAGATTATAAGGTATATTTCAAAGAAAGACTCCGCTGGAGACCGGAGAATATGTATGTTCCATCAACAGTTTGTGATTAGTGAATTTAACTAACAATGTATCAATGTAGCATTTAGCGATGTAAGGATTTCTCTGATTGCTATGAGGAATGACAGTAGCAATAATTGTGAATCTTATAATCATAAAAAAGAAAACAAATCGTTAAAAGCATTGATATACCGCTAATAATCTTATTGCTATCAAAATCCTGTGAATTGTCACATTTATAACCAGATACAACAAAATGTTGAACTGTCAATTTACATATAGACATTTGACACATGGTGCTTTCTTTCATTTCAATGAAAACTCAAAATTGTTGCTTGCTGTTAATTGAGGACTGTGCTTTGACTGAACTTGGCATTCAAACTGCAATTCATGTGTATTGTATGCAATTGACATTTGTTGTGATTTCATACTTCACTTTACCAGGAAAAAACAATAGAAAAGGAGGTGATTCGAAATGAAGACGCTGAAGAACCAGAGATCGTACCGAAAACTGTTGAAACAAAAATTGTCAAACCTGAAGGTGGGTCACTTTAAATATGTTTGGCATTCATTTTTTTGCAAAAGCATGTTTTTCTAAACCAAATGCTGCTGCTTGAGTTTTATTGAAACTCTTTTATATTTTTACCTAAGATTCAGCAACAGAAGAAGAGAAATTGCAATATGACAGAGATTTCCTCCTTAAATTTCAATTTGCACCAATATGTACATCAAAACCAGCTGGTTTACCTGATATTGATATTGTTTTGAAGGAAGCTCATGCTCCCACCAAAGCCTTGGTGCCTGGGCAAAGGTAAGATTTTTTTTTGCTTGGTAGTAAGGGTTCTGTTTAGTATGATAGGGTGGTAGCATTTTACAACTAAGGGAGCCATTCCATGCGAAGTACCATCCCCCTTATTTAGTTCATAAGCTAATGGCTTATCTATAATGAAAAAAAATGATTTAACAGAACTAGAGGGGAATTGTTTTCAAGCAACCTTGTTACCTATGGTGTGCTTTTCAACTTGACTCTCGAAAGTCTGTCATTTTACATTCCTATTTTCTTTAAACAGAATTTCTGCTTCAAATGATTTCATGCCTAATTTTATGCGTGGTGCAAGTGGAGGCAGATCTTCGGGTGGTGGCAAATCACGAAGTGGCAGGGGAAATTCAGGACCTGGTGTTCGTCAACAAAAAGTTATCAGTATTCCGCAGTTTGAAAAGCTGGAGTTCAGGACATGTGAGAATGCTTGGGTTCGACCTAGTGAAAAAGCGAAATCGTTAAGTGAACAGGACAGAGTCATGGATGTAAGTGCTTAAAAATGTAGGGACCAGGTTTAGAAAAAACTGGTAATTGTTCATTGTATAGTAAGCTAGTAGAAGATCAACCGCCTTGTGTATACGCAAAAGCACTATCTTATTGGTCAATTTCTCAATTTGAATGCTCAACTTCACTTTTTTGTGATCTGGTGGAGATCATCAAGTTAAGGAGATCATTAAGTCAAATGGTAACTAAATCTTTGCTTTCAACGAAAGCATGAAGAACCCTTCATTGATTTAAAGTACAAGGTGGTGTCAGAATTCTGAGTAATTGAATGTTTTTTGTTTCAGACTTACCTTATCCTATTAATGTGATTGGAATCAAACTTGTTATACTCGATACTGTCAATGCAATTAAACCTGTAGTTGTTCTCGATACTGTCTAGTTGGCTAATGCAATGTAATTTTAATGTTCCCTTCTAGGAGTTGGAAAGAAATGTTCGGAGCATATTGAATAAACTAACTCCTCAAATGTTCAAGGAACTGGTGGAAAGAATGAATTCTTTGGCTATTGACACTGCAGAAAAATTGGAATTAACCATTGACCTAATATTTGAAAAAGCTATTAATGAACCTGGGTTTAGTGTGGCTTATGCAAATATGTGTCGAGTTTTAACAGATACAGTAAGTTCTTTTGTTTTTCAGTTAAAATCTGATGGAGTTTTAAAATATTTTAGTCGATGCTGTAACAGATAGTGTAACTTTTACACCAAGGTCAATTGATTAAGATGCAATATTGCTAAATTCAGTAATGTTTAGCAAAAATTCTACAAATTCAAAGAATCAAAAGAAGCATCGAACAGCTATACCCTACTATGCGCATACTTTCGGGCAATAGTGCAGTATTTATTCAATGGAAACAACTTTTTGGCTTTCTACAAAGACTCAATAACCAACCATGTTCTTGTGTTTTTGTTTTTTACAAGCTAATCAATTTAGCTTTAGACTGGGTCCCAACAAAAAACTTTAAATCCTGAACCAAGCATCATTGCAGGCTGAAACTGACCATCAATGCTGTTGGTATTTTGTCTCAAATTTAAAATTTTAGACCATGCCCGTTTGTGACATTACAATTTGGGTAAATTTGGAACTGGGAGTTTTCCCTTGGTATCTCTTCAACAAAACATCATTTGGCAATGAATTAAAATTCTAGAACCACGCCCATTGATGGCATCACAATTTGGGTGAATTTGGTACTGAGAGTTAACCCTAAATATCGTTTCGCAATCAAACTTAGCAGGTGATATCAGTTTCAGAAATCTTTTACCAATTTAGTAAAATTTGGAAATCTATTCTTTGATCATAAATGGGCTCAAATTTGTTTGGCATTACCTGAAAATCTGCATAATAAGCAATTTGTGCGAACTAATTTCGAATCTTGTGGGTCATTTTTCAGTTTGGCATTCAGAACTACAGACTTCGATTGATGGTGTATTGATTTAGATTACAGGCAGAAAGACTTGAGCTTTCATTGTCTTTCTTTAGATAATGTGTTGGTCATAGAGTTTAAATTGCAGTGCTATGTTATTCAACTACTCTACTCCTTCAAAATTCTTACTTTTTCAAATGTTGCTATGCATTTAGACTAATAATATAAAATGAACCATCCTACGCAACCAATATTTTTTCAAAACATTAGTACATAGAGTTTGTTGTCTTTCGATATTTATTACAATTGTCTATTCTTATTTTGATTTCAGTTCAAAAATCGTATCACAGAAGCAAATAGCTCCAACCCTGTCACATTCAGAAAGTTGTTACTGAATAAATGTCAAAAAGAGTTTGAAAAAGAAAGTTCAGATGAGAAGTTACTTGAAGAAGACAGGAACAAAACTTTTGAAACAGTAAGTCTTCCATGTTTTTTATTTTTTACCTAAAGAGATGTGGTGATAAAGTATTGTGTTTTAAGTCATGAATTTTGAAGGCTCTGTTTTTTAAGGAGAATTGCACACAACAAGTATTCCTTGATATGTCAAACTACTTAAAACAATATGAAGCAGGTTTTAATTCTGTGTAAATGCTAATGGTATTTCAAAGGGTTCGTGGGACAATATAATTTAAAAGGTTAACAATGTTATGTTTGTCATAATTTTAAAGTGGTGTAGGTCTTTAACAGTAAGAAAAATGATTTTGTAGGAGGCTGAGAAAAAAGCGTGGAAAGAAGAATTGGATTTAAGAGAGCAGAAAAATCGTAGAAGAATGCTGGGTAACATTCGTTTTATTGGAGAGCTGTTCAAATTAAAGGTATGTACCTTAAGGATACAAATAATCACAGGTCCATTTCGCGAAATTAAATACCCATAAATAATGCTAAAATTTCTCATTCACAAAGAAAATATCTGCGAAATGGAAAATGGAATTCTTTGACTACTGATTGGTAATTTTGAGTTGATTTTTATGTGAATTAAGCATTTCAGGCCTGTTTTAAATTCTGAAAAGCTTTGCAATTTGCAAGATAAATACTCGTGAAATGTTTTGAGACTTCGAATTTGCGAAAATAAAAGTCCAAAAGCCTGCAGTTTATATTTCTTGGCGGTATATATTACATATGTATTATTTCAACTGACTCTGTCAATGGTCAATTGCTATGTGATAGCTTAGCTTGCACTCTTGAGACCCTGTAATTGTTGAAGACTAGGCCTTGTGAATTAAAGTTTTGGCAACATATTAAATTTACTAAGTTTTAAGCAATGTGTCAGCGAAAAGTCTTCAAGCTCTTCAATAAGAATCAGGGGCATCAGCTGTAGAATACTTCAGTGTTGAATAAATAACTTATGTGAAGTTTGTGAAATAAAAAAAATGGAAACAAGATAGGCAATTATTTGAGAACAGATGATTTTATTTTCTCTTCTCACCTCTCCCCATTTCTTTCTAGATGATATCAGAAAATATCATGCATGATTGTATTTTTAAATTACTTCGAGCGGATAAGCAAGATTCTTTAGAAGATCAATTAGAATGTTTATGTAAACTTTTAGCAACAATTGGAAAAGACCTAGATCATCCAAAAGCCAAGGTAATAATTGAATCTTACGTATAATTCATTTGCTGTTGTGATCGACCTATCCATCAAGAAAAACCTACAGACTGGAATAAATCTGAAATAAATTGTTATTAGACCTTCTGTATATAATAGCATCTATTTAAGTGGATGCAGGTTAAATAATTTCTCATCCTAATTCCACAATCTGCATTCGTTTAATTTAATTTTAGCCAAGAATGGACCAATATTTTGTACAAATTAAGAAAATAATAGAAAAGAAGAAGATATCGTCTAGAATAAAGTTTGCGTTAATAGATGTTATTGAATTACGTCAATGTAATTGGGTACCAAGGCGTGATGATACCAATCCAAAGACTGTTGATCAAATTCAACGTGAAGGACTACAACAAGAAAGAGAGAATGAAATGCAGCGGCAGCAAGATAAGTTGCACAGAAAATTAGAGCCACGCGGTGGAAGAGGTAGCATTAAACTTTGAGCCTCTTTAATATTCTTGTTGCATTATTCATTTACTTTCACTCCTTGCGATTGTGCAAAGCACAATGACCTGACTTATCTCTGAAAGGAAAGTGTTGTCGTATTATAAGGCTATGGGTATGATTAGCTCATCTGGCTTGAAACACTATAATCCTACCAGCTGTTATTCCATGATGTGTAAAACTCAGATTGGCAAATCAGATCTAGGTTTGCATCTGTGCTCTCAATTATTTTAAATTATGACTGAATGTTGCTGTTCGTTTTTCAGGTGGTGGTAGAGATAGTAGAGATAATAGAGATAATAGGGATAGTAGGGATAGTCAAGCGAGTCGCTCAGGTGGTATGTCACAGTCTTCTGAGGGTTGGACTAGTGTTCCTTCGAAATCTGGCCGTCCCTTAGCTGCAACACCTGTAGATGTCAGTAAATTTAAAATGTCAGCAAAGGTTTGTGTTTTTTTGTTTAGAAGATTTTGAGTGTGTGAAGTCATACAAGATGACTCCTTGACAAACATGATTTCTGATTTATAAATATTTACAAATTTTGAATCTTTATAATGTTACATATGCAGAACTTTTGTTGGGCATATCCAGTCTGCAACTAGAGACAGTTTGGACAGCTAATGGCCTTAAAATGTCAAAATTATGAAGCCACAGTTTCGGAATGTGGCCATTCCATTCACTGCTTGGGCTGTGTAGAGGATATCTTAATCACACACTGTCCATAGCAAGCTCTACCCAATTTAACTCGACTCTCTTTTATTAGTAGCATGGGAAGAAGAGCAACAAATAAATGGAGAATGAATTGATTTTTATTTAGAAAGATTCATCTGAAATTTCGCTTGGGCCAGGTGGTCAGAGAGGTGCATGGTCACGTGGTGCCAGTGGCGGTACCAGTCGATCTGGTTCTGGTTCTAATACTCCCACAAATGAAATTGAGCAGCGACCAAACAGATTTGATCTTTTATCAGAGTCATCTTTAACCCCAGGAGCTATGGATGGAAGATCAAGAAGGTTCGTGTTTGGTATCTTAATGTTTTTTTCCTTACCTATATCTAAACCCGAGATTAAAGTTGATTACCATATTTACTCTATTTGGCATCCTTGTCACAAATTTTTGCGAATTTTACATCTGCTTTCTCAGTTAATTTCTTCTATGGACGGGTGTTACTTAGAGAGGGGTGCTAAATTATTATATAAAGTAAATACATGGATTTTTTCTCTCTTTTTTCATTCCTCACTTTGTTCCTTTCTTTCCAGTGGTAAGGGTGCACCATTCCGTAAAGGTTCTGCTGGTGGACGTGGATTGGATGACCGCAGTTCAGCATTGCGCGCAGTTAAAGATATAACAAGCAAATTCGGCAGAAACCAATCACCACATAGGTCAAGTCCATCTGAGGATCTTTCCAGTGCGCCTTCATCTCGATCGCAAACGCCTATAAAATCTTTATCACCAAATCCTATTACAGAAGAAAAATTACGAAAACTTACTAAATCAACTGCAGAGGAATATTTCAATACCAAAGACATGAAGGTAATTTTCCTTAACAATTTTATATAACTGTGGCAAGCTAAGTCATTTTAGTCCGCGTTGTGGAAATGATTTATACGTCACGTCAATTATAAAATTTTATTTAGAGCATAACTTAGTGACCTGACGACTTATCGTGTGTATGAAGTTTCTATTTCCCAAATATAAGGACATGGGCTTATTTTCAGGGTGAAAAAAAATTATTGCACAAGTTTTATTAAAAGAAAATCTGAAAATCATTTGAGCAATGGATGCTAGCTTTGTTTTGAATCATGTAAAATCATTTTTAACTGAATATTTCAAGTAAATATTTAAATTTAATACTCTTCTTCTTCTCTTCATGAATTAGAAGTGTATTATGAAATGTGTTATAAAAGGTATTAAGGCTGAGGGAGAAAAGGAGAACGTATAAATTTTTAGATTTGTAGGGGAAGTAAACAAAACTATTTTTTGACATTTTGTTCAGAAAGGTCAAACTGTACCAAAAAACTAATAATTATACCTAAGTTACTTTTCTTTCCTTCTCGTGTAAGCTTTTCCTTGAGAGCAATCACAAATTAATTTTTGAGTTTACTTCCCCCTTTAAGTGTTTTTTTTTTTTTTAGGAAGCAATACTGTGCATTAAGGAGCTTAATGCAGGTGCTTTACATCATCTATTTGTTGAAGAGCTGATTACCCTGGTTGTTGAGAAAAAATCTGAGCAGAGACGCATGGCAGGTGCATTACTGCACGATTTGCTACAGGAAAAAACTTTGTCGATGGAACAAATGTTCTTAGGGTAAGAGTGCATATATTTCGACTACATTCTACACCACAGTGTGACTTCGCGGTTTGAATGATTGATTTGGTTTCTACGAATTGTTAAATTGTTAAAAACATAGGATTTGGATCGTATGTTTGAAAACTGCATTTGCCATTATGTTTTGTAATTTCACTTTAAAAATATTTTTTGACATTTCAGGTTTACCAGTATGGTAGAATTTGCCCAGGATTTGGCTTGCGATGTTCCCCTGATTTATAACTATTTGGGAGAGGTACTGGGTCCTATTGTGTACGACGGCGTACTCCCTCTCAATAAAGTAAAGGATACCTTAGAACCTTTGGTTGAATTGAATAAAGCCGGTCTGGTGATGGCAGAAGCTTTATCTGTGGCTGTTCAAATCTCTGGAGTATGTTTCAGTTACTTGTTCATATATATATCTATGTATCATTTGTTTTGTTCTTCTCTCTTGTGGTATCGCTAGTAAGTTCACTGTTTTGATTCATGTTCTATGCATCTTTTGGCTTATTATTGTTCACTATATTTTTCTTGTAGAAGGAGGACACTGTTGCAGCCATCTGGTCCCAATCAAACATCACTTGGAATATGCTCTTAAGTAAAAACGATGATGTGGAACAGTTTATTAAGGATCAGGTCTTCATTAATTTTTGTTTGTTTTTTGAAATAATTTCCGTTCATTTTTCTTATGCGAAAATAATGTACAGTAATATGCTGAACTTTTGCGAATCTGCTTGTGCAAAGGTTTAATAGCAGTTTGTTGTGCTAATTAGTTGATTTTTTTTTGAGACCTCATAATTGTAATTTCGCTTCTTTTTTTTCAGAAAATGGATTTCACCCTACGATCGCCTATGGCTTCGAAAGGTAGTCACACAAGTCAAGTTCAAGAAGAATTACGCAGGCTGCTGAATGAGTCCAGAGATGTCAGCACACCCGTTATAGAATTTATTGAAGTGAGTATATATTTTGACCAGTCTCTTTCTTCATTTGCAAAGCTTTAATGTTTTGTGTGATACGAACATTTTTTAATTTGTTTTTTAGGACAAGTTTCCACCGGAAGTGCGTAATTCAGAAGAATTCATCAGAGAGCTCACAGAAAATGTTTGTAGTTCTGTCGTAACGCAACGTAAGTGACATACCTTAATTT
>JAYJMG010129091.1:0-14013 GCA_036873935.1 Stomotoca atra
TTTACCGAGCGCATCAAAAAATGGATCGTCGATTTTTCTGGAGTAATTGGCTATACGAACGCACTTCAAAAATCATTTTTGAATTTCTTTTCAAAATATTGGAATTTTCAGCCCACAATAAAGTTAACAATTTTGATACCAACCCTAACCAAAGAATATCCTGTCACCAGCTTCAGTTGTTGGTCTGAATTTTGTTATCGTCAGCACTTTATACTCATAACCGGACTCATTGTTTTATACAGTTCAATCTGTTTGACCACGGATGTCAGCAGAATATCCTTTATTAGTGAGGTCGATATCGAAAGTAAGGTAAGCTATGCATGTCGCAGGTCCTTGTTAATGCATGGGGTGCGAGCTAAGTCAAACATGCCATTTTTTGACGATGCATAAAGATAAACGTTTTAGGCATATGGTATTTATAATAACTTCTCTAGTCGAATCATAGAACTACGATAAATACTTTTTTTTAAAGTCAAATTGGAAATTTTGGGAAGTCGCTTTAAAGGGTTGATGGTAAACTTCCTTCCACCCTGATTGTCATAGAACTACACGATTGATTGAAGGTGTGCCCAACCTCTTTCTCGCTTTTCGCCTTGTCTTCTCGTGCCCATCAGGTAAAAAAAAGCGGAGAGAAGTCCTGAAATCGAGGTTGGGTGTGTGCCACTACACAATTTTTTTTATAAGAATGCCTTAATTTCTGCTGAGCCTCGATATTCTTAGAAATTTTAGATTCTGAGCCTAATATATTCTTAAATTATTCTTATTTAATGACAGAATTGTCACTTTATTGGACATTTTAGCATAATACCTCAAATTCCTAACAATTCCTCACATTTGTAACAAAGTGGCAACCATCTGATTCCCGGAGTATATTCTACTGGTGCATTCAGCTGGAAATGTACATGAGCAAAGTGAATATATGCTGTGGGCTTTTGTTTCATGAGTTTTATAAAAAAGCATAAGAATTTTTTTGACATGAAAAAGTTTGAGCCTGAGCATTATTCTTAACTTATTCTTAAATTTTAGCAGATTTGAGCCTCAATATTCTTATAAACTTATTCTTATTAAAAAAAGGTGTGTATTTCAAGTCAAGAACAAATCTGTCTGATTTTAAAAAAATGCTAAAAAGAACTGGAATGGCGATAAAATGTTTTTGTAATATTTATGTCGTGTAAAATTTTAAACATCTGCAAAATTTGAAAGATATTTAAATTTGTCAGTTCAGTTTCACTTATATTCATAAGTTTATCCAAGTAATTTAACGTTTGGCGACATTTCGAGAGATATAGTTTGTACTGGGGTTGTATTCTCTACTTTCATGGGAACATTTCTCTATTGAATGCCGGGAAATTTCTTCGTGTGGAATCTTTGGGTTCGTAGGTCAACTGAAAATCAACAACTTCTTTTTCAGTGAAAAGAAATTTATTTATTGGTATGCTCCACACTGTCGTTAGAATAGTTTTTGAATGAAAATTTTCATCGAAAAGTTATTTGTACAAAAACTTTATAAAAAAATGTTAACTGCATTTTAAATTTCGAGGAAAGTTTTATAAGCGCCAACCTCTTTTTAGTGCCGCCCTCTAATAAGCGCCGGCGAGTCGAAAATTAAATAAAGCGCCGGGAGGAAATACGGTATTCATTAGTTTAACCTGTCTTGGACCTAAGTAATTTAACGTTTGCCAACGTTTGTCGAGAGATCTGCAAAATTTGCAAAATTATAGAAAAATTAGAAAAACACTTTATCTCTATCTAGTAATTATCTTTTATTTATATTAGATTTATTTTCTATATTCCATTCGGTTTTGATTATAGTTCTTCCAGCTACAGCAGTACAGTATTAACGGGATACTGACTATTTGTGCACGGAGAAATACAAAGCCCGAGGTCTCATAGTGCAGGTCGAGCGTGCGAGTGTATTTACTCCGTACAGGTACACAAACAGTCTATTCCTTTTATTACCTGGTAAAACAAAGAATTTTTTCATTTATTCATTTTTTGGCTGCTCAAAACGTAGAGGAAATCGCTCTGTTTACAAAAAAGAAGATATTGCAGTGCTATTTCGAAAATGCATATCTCGTTCGCCTATTTTCTTTTCTCAAAAGAAGCAGATCGTTGCATTGCACATTATTGCTTCATCACAGCTGCAAGTTTTATGAAAAAGTGTGCCCATGCAACTTAAAACTCGCAACAAAGGGCAGTAAATACAATGTTGAAACTATTTTTTCGATCAGTATATGTTTCCCAATATATTACTTGTGACGCAAACCAGTCAGTATGGCTCTGTACCAAGGTCGCGGGAGATCCCGCGGGTAACCCACCTAAACCAATCAAAAGCTCGTATTTGCTCGTACTGTCACAATTAATAATGGCCTCCAGGTAATAATGCATTATATTTTTTCCAACTTTAAAAAAATTAACAAACAAACAAACAAACCCCTGTTCGTAACACACCTGGAACACACACAAAACAGCTGTTGAAAATTGTTCATTAACACTCTACAAATCTTTCATCAACCGCTACTATAAAAAAGTTAACACTCGTTAAACAATTAAATTGTAACACGGTTTATAAGAGAACAATTATCGCAACATCATTCGATAATTATCACGACAGACTATTTGGGTGATGTACGTTTGGGACAAATGAAAAACGCCGTAAAAAGTGACCGCTTTTTGTCGGCGCTTCTGTAAATCGAAAATGTTTTTGAACGTTTTGCGATTTAAAACGCAGCGCAAATTTTTTATCATTCAGTTTTGAAGTTTTTGTGGTGAAGTAAGGAAGAAGAAGAAGTATTTATTTTGGAAGGTATGTTTTGTGTTTCTTTTGTTTTTTTTGTTGAGGATTATTTTGTGCATGCTTGTAAATTGTTTTCTTTATCCTTCTACGATGTTCTTTGAAAAACGAGAATTTACTTCCCAAAGTATCAGAAAGGATTTTCGTTCCATTTTGCCTTTTTTACCACACCTCATTCCCAGGGTTTCAATTTCTATTTTGCGTAAAGGGTGAGTCAATGTAACAAAGGTCTGAGTTCGAGGTTGCGTGTGTAGGTACCATGACGTGCAGCATGATTGGAAAGATTAAATTTTTTAAAGGTGTTGTTTATATGTTCGTTTACTTGTTTTCATTTTTCAATGGTTTAACAATTTCAACAATGCTCAATCAATACTCAGGGGATAAACGAGCTACGAACAGGACACGTGCAACAAAAATTTCGATTGAAAAAATTTTTCTTATCCAACTCTCAATTGGTTTGTGATCATGTGATATGAATTTTTAGTGGAATTTGTGAACTTCAAACAGGCTTCTGCTTTTGAACAAACAATTTCTGTATTTTGAAACCTGACGTTAGCTACTTTTACGCAAAGTTTCTTCGGCTTCGTACTCTTTGTTAGCTCCTGAAGTTTCCTCTCTCTCCTCAGATGCGAAAAAAATGAAAATGTAAGATGAAAATATAAAGTAGAGAAAAGAAGAGCCAGAAGCCCGGGCTAACTCTTTGTTGACCTGGGGAGAGCTCTTCTTGTTGCTACAACGTGATTATTACGTCATGTATAATCACTGATCAAAAAGTCAGCTGGCTCTTTTCAAAAGTTTTTACAGAACAATAACTGCTATTAACATGTTTTTAAATTATCTTATTGTTTGATTCAAATTAACCAATGATCTGAAAGTTGTCAGGTGACGCGCTAAAATTTGAAAGAATTTTCGTTCACAACATGCTGCATTGAAACAAAATATAAAGTGTATGAAGAATCTTATTTTCTCAAGTGATTTGGAAACTACTTTTAAATTTTTAGATTATCAACCGTTTTATTTCGCTGTTTTCATTTTTTGAAGAAAAAGTGAACAAGTTTATCAAGTTATTTCAAGTGACCTACAAGGAGATTTCACATTCAATATGAGTTTCAGCAGAGCAGCAAATTTTACTGACCAATGCATCAACATCACAGTCTCTGTACCGCGTTCTAGTTTCTACACTCCGGATCGTAATGGCAACACACAAGTCGTACCGGGCAACGATTATACAGCGGAAAGTTTCGAAGAACATACAGTTCCCGCTAATCAGTTCCAGGTTCTTGAAAATGAAAGTTTTTATCGGAATTTCTTTGACTGC
This sequence comes from Stomotoca atra, assembly GCA_036873935.1. NCBI lineage: Eukaryota > Metazoa > Cnidaria > Hydrozoa > Anthoathecata > Pandeidae > Stomotoca > Stomotoca atra. The sequence continues at coordinate 4,113 of JAYJMG010129091.1, forward strand.
ATCAAAACACCAGAAGTGCCTACACAAAAGTATCGGTTGTCGTCTGCTGGTGAACTCAAGCGTCTGAAGGAAGCGGAAAGAAAAGCGGCGGGTGATGACACATTGAAGAGACGAAGCCCTTGGCGGTTAATCATTGAAGAAGAAGACATCCTTACAAGTTCGCCTTTGTTTTTAAAGCCACAATGCACTGTGAAAAGTAACAAGGAAAAGAGAGATAATGAAGCTTTCCTTGGTTTTCTTCAAAAAGCTGGTTGGACTAGTGGAATATTACCTGGGTAAGAAATGGCATTTTTGCGCATAAATTTTTACGCATTTTATTAATTATGTATCATGTTAATCTTTGAAAATTTTGAAACTTGTCGACATGACAGTTGATTCGATTGATTTGCGTACAACGAAAAATGAATGGAGAATATTTTACTTTTTCCTGCTTTACAAACAAATCTGTTCGGTCTAATATACCACTAGGCATAATAATGATGGCAGATCAGACATAAACAAAACAAATTGCTTTTTGTTCAATGTATTTTTGTAATTGCAAAATGACTTTAAAATGGGTAATCGCGAGGATTTTGCGCGTCACGTAGATTTTAACAGCAACTTTTTGGAAATTGATCCGTTAAAAACGCGGTTATTTTTCGTACAAGAACTGGCATCTATGTAGCTAAGCTGAACTTGTTAACTTTTTTGTTGTTGGTTGGTGGGTCGGTGGGGTGTTTTTTACGTACAAAATAATGCTCAAAGGGAAAGTGAGTATTTAGAAAATCGTTTCGTTGTGTCAAATAACAAACACTTTTAATAGTTTTTAACGCTGAAAGAATAATTTGAACAGGTGTGGTGATTAAAAAAATATTTGTGCAATGCCCAAGCTCCTTTCTCCATGATGATGCCTTGTCTCTCTGATGGCTACCTGTGTGCTTTGCTTGTTTACTGATTTCTCTGAGTTCTTTTTGATAGCTGCAGTCAACCAACTAGTACTTATGAATCAATGAATGCTGCTACAAAACTAAATAAAAAAATGAAACAAATAATGAATAAAGAATACTATAATAATTTCCTTTTTCCCCACCACACACCACACTTTTTTTTTAACTAAATCAGTCCTCTAACATTTTACTTACCAATGGTTTTTTCTTGTATGGCATGATATAACAGATATTGCTCTTTGAAATCCATTTGGCACCTGATTTATATTTCTACAACATTAGTAAACATTTTAACAATAAATATTTAAGTTTACTATTGTTTCATATTTTGACATCTTAATTCTAGTTTTTCATTCTGTAAAGAAATAGAACATCATACAAATGTAGATTTGAATATCAATGAAGTGAATAGAGCGGCTAAATTTTTAAATATTAAAAGAGTGTATTCAACATGAAGATTACAAAATATTTAAATACGAATCAAAAGTTTTATTGACTTTCATTCGCTCGAACTAAATGCCCTCCCCAGAAGTAATTACCGTAGTAAATGAACATGTAACTGGATTTGTATTTGCATAAATATATACAAACAGCTCATATTTTTTTGGATTAAATGGTTTTACCATGCCAAGAATCAAAGGTGGCAAATCATTACCGGGGTATATAACATATTATTTTTTAGACAAAAGTTCTTAGTTTTTATTTGACTTGAAGCTGCAGAATATATTAGTGAAATAGAGAGTTGTTGTTATGAAGATATATATATTATAATGAATTCATGTTGTGTTGTGAGCAAAAATTATTTTTATCCTTTTCTTTTTTTGAGAAATTATTGCCCTTACCAACAAAATGCATGCATACCCTCAAATACTAGAATATGTATATATGTCCTGATACACATCTATAACAATTCTGTTTGTTTGCAATGTTATTTTGTATCTTTAATTCATTTTAGTCAAGAGCACCTGGATGACCTTTATGAAATTGCAAGATCACAAGATGATCCAATGTTGCTTGAATCACTGGAAAATTTTCTGGCAGCAACCGTTGAAAACCTTTTACAAAAGCAATCAGACAATGACAAGTTGGATAATGCACTCAAACGGTATTATATCGAATTTTTTCTTTTCATCCTCCTTTATCTCTTTCTGACAATTTATTCTATTTTTTCTCTTTTTCTATTTTTGTTGTCAGTGTTCCATTATTTTCTTTGCATCCTTTTTTGAAAATCTTTGTTAGTGAATAACATTATAACTAATGCTTTTAAATTGTTATGGCATCTCCATTTAACCAGTTTCTCATTGTATTGGCTTACAGTTATCCTCAAATCAGCATTTCAACGAGATAGTAATGACTGTTATTTAGAGCCACTGAAAAGAATTCGGAAATTGCGATTGAACTTGAGGAGGAAATGGAACAACAGGTGGCCATGTTGGAAGAAAAAATCAGACAAGAAGAGCAACGTAAATTAGATCAACAGAAGTGCGAAGCAAGCAAACAAATAACGGAAGCACAAGCTGAATTACTGGCAATGGAACAGAAAGTTAAAGAGGTAAGAGATAAATCTGACACTTTTTTTACATCCTGCAAAAAAATTTCCTCACATCTGCATTGGCTTTGAATCATTAGAACCTTATTATGCAATTATATTTGACTTTTTTGTTGATGTTTTTATCTCTGTTGTTTTAAGTTGGAACACAAAGTTGAAGCTAAAGCAAATGAACCTGTAATCCCTGATTCATTCATCGACAAAATTCAAAACAAAGAAAAGGTAGGAGATCTTACTGTCTTGTAATCTTGAGTGGAAAAATAGAATCTTAGTCTAGAAACCGCTTATTAAATACAGTAGACTCTCGATCGAACTAATACTGGATCTAACGAACTTCTCGATCTAACAAGCAAAATCTAAATCTCTTTGGTATGCTATATTGAAGTCAGGTAACTCCCAATTTAACCAGCACCTGATCTAACGAACCAATTCATTTCCTTCTTGGAAGTTTGTAACATTGGGAGTCTATGTAATTAAAATGTTGCATTCCACCACTCTGAAAAATATTGAAGATGCAAGCCATCATCAATGCCCCTTGATGCTGTTTTCAGTTTTTGAACTTTTCTATTGTGGTTTAGGAAAACGAAATGCTTCAGAAGAAACTTTTGGAATTTCAAACTCAGATGGCATTAATGAGAACTGAGGTTGCTCAGATGAAAGCTGAATATGATGAGCAGACAGACCGGTTATTGAATGAGCGAGGCACTGTTTTAAGTTGCGTTCAAGAGCAAGAAAACTTAACAAGACAATTACATCTCCTTCATGAAGCTAACAAGAAACTACACGACACAAATGATGATTTAAGATCAGCTTTAGCTGTAAGTTTGTACAATCAAAACGTTACTACTCATTTTTACCTACAAATTCTACAAAGGGATTTAATCTTTCTTATAAGTTTTGTGAACTTTTCTGCGTCATTCACACTTTTGTGGATTGAAAGTCACCCCAAACTTTAAGCCAAACCATTCTCGTTTGTGAGTAGTTTTTAACACCAGTCTTCTGTATTTTCTCTTTTTAGTCCCAAAGAAGCAACAGCACTATGAAAGTATCACCCATTAAAAGATCAACAAGCTTAGGCTTCAGTCGACAGCCTCTGGAATTGTTTAATTCGTTCAGGTATGGCTATGTCTTCTTGATTTTTCTCTGAAACCTTCAAAATTATTTATGCCATTGTTTTTAATCACTAATCAAGAAATCATTTTTGAACTTCTGTTGTTGTTGTTAATGATGTTTGTGTAGAGCTACAAGAGGTACCTGAATCAAACAAAATTGAAAAACATATTTAACTTTTCCTTAAATTTCTAATAAAGAGAAATTTTTGCTTGATTTATTAGGAGTGATCCTGGTGAGTATTCCTCGACCAGTAAAGATTTCGACGATACAGACGAAGATTCACGTCATTCCATTTTGCCACAGGATGAAGATGTGAATGAGAATTCCCTTATGTCGGAAATAAAAGCTGCTGAGGTATGTGAACGAACCATTTATTTTGTTTGGTTTTGTCAATGATAATCAGAACAATCATGAGAATTTTCTGTTGCTGCTGTTCTATATTGCTCATAGTGGACTTACCCTAGGTGCTTGACAATATTTTTTTTTTTTGAAATTTTAGTTCATTTCTGTGATAATTGTTTCTTTTCTTGTAGGCCCCAAAATTGGACATGACGGACTTAAACCGCACATATACACCTGTGAATTCAACTTTCTTGAACCAAAGTGAACCTTTTAGCGACCGTAGTCATTTTGTGAAGCAGCTTGATGTTCTATGTACAACTAACAGACGTTTGGGTGAAAGCAATGATGAACTTCGACAAGCTCTGGCAGTAAGTTTATAATATTTCTCATAAATATTTCAGCTAAGCGTCATTATTGAATGTTATTCAATGATCCACTTGATAATTTTCATCAACATTTTCTTCTTGTCTTTTAGCTTCTTTCTGATCAACTACGAAATGACTCAAGAGCAGATCGGCCAGAACCGACTGGAGCACAAAGCGCCCCTGTAACACCAATGAGAAGGTAAAATGATGCATAACATGCTGCTTAGATTTGTTGATATTCTTGATGTTTTTCCAATGTGTGAACCCTTTCTAAAGTTGTATATAATTCTGTACAGAAAACTAGGATAATTTTATATCGAAATTGGGAAGGAACTGCTTCAATTTCGTTGGGGGAAAGGCCTGTAAATGGACCATATTTTCCCCAGCTAAAATAAACTGCCCATCTACATCTACATTATCTGTTAAAGCCTTAAACTAAATTTCGTTTTCACTTTTTTTCAGTAACTATGAAGACCTGAACGAGCTACCAAAAACTACAAGCTCTCCAAGAAAAGTTTTGCTCACCAAAAGTGGATGTCATTCAGTAAGTATTGAATTTCCTGGAAAATCTTTATTTGGTAAATGTAAATAGCAAAGGAAAAAATAATAAAACTAACGAAACCTGTTACGTAGGAGAGTTAAGAGTAACTTTGTTTTTAATGTGCTAAATAAATAGGTGTAAAATGTCTAATATTTAACTTCAAGGTTTACATGAATGAAACTAAATATCTAATTTCAAAAGAACAGATAATTTAAATATCTAGCCGATATCTTTTCGCCATAGGGGACTATTGAAAACTCTAAATTTAAATCAGTTTTTTATTTCTCTGATAAATTATCTGTTCTAATGAAAAACAGAACCGGTAATTCTACTAGATGATTAAAATTGATCAGTTCGGTAAATTACATGTTTTACATTAATTCTGTTAACTGCTTCAAAGTATTTAAATTTTAATTCTTAAACCTTAAACCTTAAATATTTCAGCTCTCTGTTTCACAGTCTATGCCAGATTTGTCTACAAGCTTCGACAGTGAACTTGAGCCATCTGATCATAGAAAAGCGTCTGTTATCAACGAGAGCTCATCCAAAGAAGACATTGATGATTTCTCTTCTATAACAACAACACAATTGGACACTACTACACCATTAGAAAGTGCAGGCCATGTTGATTTCAAGCATTGTCAGTGTTCAGAAAATGGAAATTATAACTCACAAGTGTGTGAAACATGCGACGCTGTTGATACTGAAAATATAAATGATTTAGTTAGCTTTGATGATACCGAAACAGTCAGTGGACAAAGTGAAACTATATATGATGATGTGGACATTAGCCTTAAACCTTCTACAAAACGTGATCAGTCTACACAGTGCGATTATGCTGACTCTGCAATGGACAGAAATCATTCGTGTAAACTAGGCCTTTGTAAATGCAATGATCAAGAAACAGACAATCCATTGGAAAAATCAACACAAATTTCTGATATGCAACTACTTCACTCGGTAGAGTATGTTGAACCACTTGAATTACAGAACGGCTTCAGCATAGAAGAACTTCTCACGAAAATACATGAACACCCAACGCGGAAAGTGTGCAAGAACTGTAAAACGGAAATCGAAAGCCATGAAAGCGGAGCTGACATATGTGCTTGCAACTATGATATGGATGACTCGATTAACCAATTAATGCATGAATTTGATGACTCAACTTTTCTCACTGATTCAGACACCAGCAACAATTACAGTGCTGAGGAAACAACGCTGCCTGTTCTCAAACTTAAACCTGCGAAGCCAGTAAATGAAAGTGGCGAGGTTTTTATAATTTTTTAAACTTGGTTCTCACTATGCATAATTTTAATCTAAACGTTGATTTTCTTAACTAAAGAAAAACTTACTCACTGGGCTATAGACACTGTGAGATTTGTATGATAAGACCTTGCTATAAAGAAAGGCTTGGTTATAAAAAAATTAATAAGTCGTTTAAACCTTAAATTCTTTAAACTCTTACCAAACAGGGTTTGGACTGACTGAATCTAACCGGATGACTGAATTAAACTCTTTTACATTAATGAATAATTTTGATAAGGTAAAGATGAAAGTTATATAATGTATAGTTAAGCAACTATAATATTAAAAGCGTAAAAAGTATACGGAAATATACAAATGTATTGACTGCATGATTTGCCAACCTTTCTTCATGTATTTTCAACTCTAAAAGTTTAGTTGGCCTACCATACTGTCATCAAATATTTATTTTATATGAATAACTGCTTTGTGTTTAGTTGAGCATGTTCTCCCAGAGACAATCTGATGAAGAATTTGATGAAGATGATATGGACGATGAAGAACTCGTTCGATTAGTTGATCAGACCAACGACGAAGAAGTGTCGAATGACGAAATTACAGAAGAGTCAATCAGCGTCGAAGAAAAAATACTCGAACCACGGGGCTTTGCTGCAGGTGCAGATGGAGCCTCAAGCGCCTCATTGTCGAGAGCAAGTTCTGAAATCAGTAATACCAACCAAGATCGAATGTTTAAGCTTGTGTTGGCTGGAAATGCTGCCGTTGGGAAATCAAGTTTCATCATCCGATTATGCAAGGACAAATTCTATTCAGCTCTGAATTCCACACTTGGTAAGTCGATTTCAATTTAAAATCTTCTTCATCTTTCTCCTTCCTTTCTTTGCAATGTTTTTATTCTCCTTCATCTTCATCGTCAACCAACCTTTTTTTGCAATAATTTCCGCTTAAATTTTAGGTGTTGATTTTCAACTAAAGAGAATGAATGTCAACAACGAATCGGTCGCCTTGCAGCTTTGGGACACGGCAGGTCAGGAGAGGTTTCGAAGCATTGCTAAAAGCTACTTCCGTCGTGTCGATGGAGTGGTTTTGGTGTATGATGTTACATGTGAAAATTCGTTCCTGGATGTACGTGAGTGGATTGAGTCAATAGAAAGTAGTTCTGCGAAGAAAATTCCTATAGTCTTATGTGGGAACAAGATCGACTTACGAGAACAAGCGGTTGCATGTGGAATGCCAGTAATTACTATGGAACAAGGTAGAAAGTTGGCTAACGACATTGGAGCGTTGTTTATTGAAACAAGTGCCAAAGAAGGAACCAACATCCAACGTGCCTGTAAAGAACTGGCTAAGTAAGACACCTTTTACCTTGTTTCTTTTGAGAACTTTTTTTTCCAAAAACCTTAGCCTACAAACTGTTTAATGATGTGGTTTGTCCTGTGAGATCTTTCACTTTTTGTGCTCAATTTTTCTATTTCTCTCAATACATCATTTAAAATTTCTTCGCTTTGCTTAACTTCTGGAAGGAACTTTCTAAATTAATCAAAGTGCGATAGCTGTCACAGGGGTATATGAATTTAAGCCACCCTTTCTTATCATGTTCTTCTTTGCTTTTTGTAGGCAATTACTAGCGCGAGAGGACGAGGAATTATCACAAAGAACGATCTTATTGGATGAAAAAACGAAACCAAAGAAAACCGGTTGCTGTAAAAGTTAAACGCGGTTTGCTGATTTGTGGATCCCTGATGCGGAGTTTTAATCACGTGCTGGTCATGTGAAAGTATCCTTTACTTTTGTGTTGGTCCCGAGACATACCTGCGCCGAACGGTACCTCCGCCGAACAGGAGCTTAGAAAAGTGGAAACTGATTGAAGTCAGCGTTTCCGTAGCCATACAAGCACGTGTTGCTGAGTGAACCATCGATGTAAAAGGACATAATTTTCTTTGGATAAACGTGAATGGTATACTAGCTTACTTGGTAAAATGAACTTATGTAATCTGTTAGTTTTGATGATGAACTTGATGCGAACGTTATTTATACACCTAACTTTTTTATTGTAAATATTTGTAAATACTGAACGCCTGTTTCAAAGATATTTGTAAATATATGTACAACTGCAACTTACTTCTATTTTTCGATTCTTACCATAAACCCAACATTGTTGCAACCTCGTTTGACTATATGTGCCCGATGGGAAGGGCCTCTGAAAAAATCCACTGAAAATTAAGTTGTCTATCACCCAGAAGCTGTTGTTCTAAGAATGATATGCTTGCAATCGTGATCGAAAGTGGAAGTGAATTTTGAGTTCCTAACCCTCTTGTCGCTATCATGATAGCTTTTATTAGAAACAAAATATCTATCAGATGGAGCTGAGCAACTTTTCTGCAAATTCACTTTAACTTGTTACAACTTCGAGTCCTCTCACTTACACATATCGCTAACAATATGTAGCTGTCAACGGAGTACCGCGAGTTCGCGTGTCTCGTTGAATCCTCATTCGTGAGTCCAGTATGACTTTATAATGAACATGAGTATGATAAACTCATCATAATGCATTCACAACTCTACAATCATGGTCAAAATACTTGTAGACTATTGCCAAAAATCGAAAAATTGGGTTCCACAAGTATTTTGGAATCGCATTGCTATAAGAAGAATACTATGTCTAAACTTTTGTAAGTTTACCAATGGACTTAGGAGCTTTGAAACTTAGGTATCAGGCTCTCTTGTACCGTGAACCATGGTTAGTTAGGGAGTTGGACCCAGGACATCCAAAAATCGATCTTTATTGAGCCTAAACACGAGATTGAGCACTCTTGCAATTAAAATTTTTCACTGTTTTTCAGCTGGTTCCGTTCGTTTCAGACTGAATTTTATCCCCAATCCGTATGAAATGAAAATCTCTCCCCATTTCTGAATTACAGGCCCTTTATGGCAAACCGTCCTAACCGGAGAAAGGCTAAGTCCCCCAAAAGTCTAAAAAATGATGTCCATGATTGTATACCTAGCAAAGAACAGCTCCGTTACCATTCATCAAAAGAATTTACAGAAACTGGCCACAGAGTTTTTCAAAATAAATAGTGGCATAAGCTCTGAAATAACAAAACAACATTTTCGAAGTCGTTGAGCCTGTTTTTTCTCTGAGAACAGATTTAAAAGTTAAATCTTATACTATACACACAGAAAAAATACGATCGAAATACACTGTCGTACAAAGTAGGACCGATAATATGGAATAGCGTACCCGAATCTACATGAATTTAAAAAAAATAAAAAAAAATAAAGAGTTGGGTCAGCCAAATTTGGGATATATTTAATAGAAAATATAAACGAGAGTTCGTCTAATCTTGACAGCTCATCCAAAGAAAACGACATCGATGATTTCTATTCTATAACAATAATTGACACTACTACGCCATTAGAAAGTGCAGGCCATGTTGATTTCAAGCATTGCCAGTGTAAGAAGATGGAACTTATAATTCACGAGTGTGCGGAACGTCAACCTCGAATCCAGGACTTCTTCTCCTTATCAAAAAAGAGAAAAAGCCCTGGGATCAAGGTTGTGCGGAACGTGTGACGCTGTTGATTGAAAAAATATTTGATGAAGCAACGCTGCCTGTTGCCAAACCTAGGAGGAGAGAAAAAACTTAAACCTGTGAAGCCAGTAAATGAAAGTGATGAGGTTTTTTTTTTATCATTTTTTGCGGAGCTAAGCGAAGTGAGCGCCAGCGTGCTTCGCGCAGCGGAGCATATTTGACATTTAAGTGTGCGTAAATATTTCCTACCAAGGGCTTGAAATTTTGGCAGC
>JAYJMG010129202.1:3017-14010 GCA_036873935.1 Stomotoca atra
GTACATTTCGAACGGCCACTGTCACATCTGCAACCATAGTTGAGGTACTTCTAATTGACAAGGAAACATTTTTGGACTGTTGCATGGATACCATGATGAAAGGCATTGAAAAAAGTAAACAATTTCTTGAATCTAACAGTGCTTTTCGGGGATGGCCTCCGCAGAGGTTAAAGCTTATGTCGTATGACGTAAAAACGAAATATTACCGATGTGGTAAGATTATCGAGAAGGATTTAAAACATTCAAATCATATTTACTTTGTGATGGAGGGTGAAGTCGATGTTGTATATTCTGACGAGGACAAGCAGAAAGGGATTGGATTGTACAGTGAAAAACTTCAGAGGACAGTTGGTATCCTAGGTGGCAATCGCATAACTGCACCTCAACCGTGTAATCTTCTATATATGATAAAAGATCGCGAAGAGAAAGATACTATATCATATTGCTTGATAAGTCATAATGCTACTGTTTTGTACCTACCCAAGTCAAGATTTCAGGAACTTGCTCCAAAGGACTTCTTACAAGCGCAGAAGAGTAATCATTCTTCATTTCGACACTTGACAGATAAAGATTATCAGTTTGAAAGTCAAAAGGCAATATCCTGGATTGAGTATCGGACAGATGTGGCAAAAAGAAAGCGAAAACGCTTGAAAAAATGAATTTTATTTTCATGAATACTCACTTTCATTGAGACTGTTATAAAACAAGGGACCACGTACCAAGAAACAAATTAAACAACCTTTCAGAAAGGTTTGACCACGTAGCTATATGTGGCACACGGCCACTTTTACATGATGGTCAGAAAAAAGGAAAAGTGGTAGCCTTGCAACAGTGAAAGTGGTAGCCTTTCAACAGTGAAATCGTGAACAGCTCTAGGCTAATGGAGGTGTATTAAAACGCTCAGGTGCTCAACAAAGAGAAAATTTCGTAGAAAGGTTTGACCACGTAGCTATATGTGGCACACGGCCACTTTTACATGATGGTTGGTAAAAAAGAAAAGAATTAGCCTGTGACCTGCGAAAATGTTTTGTGTTATGCAACCGTGAAATTGTGAACAGCTATAGGCTCATGGTGATGTATTAAAATAATACTCCGGCGCTCAACAAAGAGAAAATGTTGAAGAACGGATTTTTTTAAAAGGATTTTTGACAAACTTAACGGGTTAAGTTTGAGAAAAGAGATAGTAAAAGAAAATTGATAAGAATGACAAGAAAAGGATGAAAGAAGAAAAATTAAGAAGCTTGAATAAGTTAATGTACAAAATAGGATCGCACCTACACATAATAATCCTTTTCGTTTTCACGTATCAATGTAATGTGAAAATTGAATTTGTGAAAATAAATTATCAATTATTCGTAAATTTAATATTCTGAGTACAAATTCATGCCATCCCAATTCGATCCCAAGGCCTTACTTTTTGATGTGGAGACGGATCGAGGTTGCCCAATGGCCATCCTGAACATCAAGTTTAAATTCAACAAAACTTCGCAGATTCATTGTGGGTTTTCCTCTTTAACCTCAAAAAACTGTGCAAAGGAATTGTGGGTATTCTTCTTTGACCATAAGCCAAGTCTTTCTGCCGCATATCACTAAAGCGTGAAACTGTATTTAGGATAAAAAAAAAAATTCCCTTGTTTTCCTATTTCTAACAACACATCATCAACTATAGCAACTGGATCAGTGAAATTGATTAGACATACGATCTAAATCCTTTCCAAAAAACTAGCTGCGGCGAAAAAATCAATCTCGTTCCCAGGGCCTCTTTTGAGGTTGGCAAAAAAATGTTCTTGCCCCTATCATCAAAAATACAAAAAAGTGCAATATGCCACAAACATGTTGGCATGTTGCTCTAAATAGCTCATCAATTTCACTTTGAAATACCAAAATATCCTGCCAATATTGCCGTTACGTGCACGCATTATTCCTCATAAGATCTGATTTTTCGCCCTAATATATACGTCAGAGTGATAAGGCTATGATGGGAATGACGTATGTTTGATACCCTACTTAAAGCTAAGCGTGTATTTTGACCCTAAAATCTCTGAACAAGCGAAGAAGCTTTAGAAAAATGTTGTGCCAGATTTTTTGTTTTTCGATACTCGATCTAAGCGCTTTTTGTCTTTATTGACATGGTCAAACGACATCTTCACTATTACATGAAATTTGTTAGTCGTTACAAACATCGTGATAGACCATTACCTAGCACTTTTTACCAGTTCACCATGGTGCCCTCTAAATTAAAGAATTATTTCTGTTCATTGAAGCTACTTTTTGTATATATTTTGTTTAGCTTTGAAACCAAATCAAGCTATTTATAAATAATGCAAGTCTTATCAGATGTCCTCTACATTAGATGCTTTTACAAAAATCAGTGAGGAAAAATCCATTTTTTGAGCAGTTATTTTTCAGGTGTTTTTATCAATAACAGTGTTTTAAGTTTTCACAAATTTTAGTGCACAGTCGAGAGGAAAGCGAAGAAGGGAAGCTTCACATGTCTTTTATAGTTTCTTGAAATGAAATTTGTTTTGCTTCGTAAGAATTTTCGAGTTCTCTATCAATTCATGGGTAACGTCTTCGCCTGTTCCAACAATACTTCCCACTAACTGAAAAGAAATTTCTCGGCAGTGCACCTGAATATTTAGTGGCTCTATACTGAAAATCATAAGTCAATCATGATTGATAGGTGATACATGAAATATTATGTTATGGACATGGAAAAAGAAGATTGGGTGATAACTAGCACAAATTGTTTAAATGATTTTTCGACGTTACTTATCATTTGAACCTTTCTTTTCTTATAATATTCATAGTTTGTCATTTTTAATTTTCTAACTTTCGTGCATCAAATGTATTCAAAAAAATTGCGGCCATATGAACCGAATGTATACACTTTTTTTTGCTTTCTTTCTCTCTCCACGCCCCAGTCAGTTTCAATGTTAATTTGACTCCAAAAATTAGTGTGTTGAAAGCCAAAATTGAATGGGGGAGGATTTGAAACAGAAATCTTTCTACTCTTGTCTACGTATGTTTGTTCAAAGTTTGATAACTTTCGTGGGTCACTTGCCTTCCTGGGTTTCTTGGGTCAAATACCTCGAAAAAGGTAAAGAGCTTATGATTTGTCTTCTGTTAAAAATAGTTATTTTCTTATTCGGGGGACTCAAACGAAAATAACCTTATTTATTTATTAAAGTCAGGTTAGTAATCTAAAGTTTTCAATCTAGCCTATATACTAAGCTCGGAAGAGTTAGGCATCCTGACTATTTTCAATCTGGTTTAGCCATAAAAAAACTCGCAGGTGGACCTCCACCTAATAACGATAACTTGATTTAGAAAATTTGAGCCTTGTTATTTTCTTCCTCATCACCAAAGTCTGTTCTCTCTCTTTTTCTTGTTATTTTTTTCTTTCTGTGTAACATTCAAAATCTGTCTCGAGTATCATGTAAGTAAAAACTTTGTCTTGAATTCCATTTGAACATGGATTTGTACTATCTTTTAATTGCTTAAAGCTTAGAATAAAAGTTGACTTGCAGCTACGAAAATTAATTTTCACTTTCAATTATGAGATTTAAATTAAAATTTTAAAAGAATTTTTGTCAGAAAGATTATAATTGAGCCAGGTCTCCTTTCCAATGAAAGATGAAAGAAATGTTCAAACTGTCTTGCGATGCATTCAAGATTTTGTCAAGTCCTAACCAGGTAAATATGACCACGATTTGACAATGAGCTTTCAATAAAGGTGTCAATTTTTGGCGAGATGTTATTGACTAGTGACCAAATACAGTTTTTGTTCAAGAAATTTGCCATCATTTCCACAACAAAATTTCATGAATTTTGTTTGTGTAATTTGATGAGGAGGGTCACACTTTTCATGAAGCCTTTGTTACCCAAACGAAAAGTATTAAACTTTCAGAAAAGTCATGGAGGTAGAGTAAATAACTTACAGTACACTCTCGATATCTCGAACTCTGAGGGGACCGAGAAAACAGTTCGAGATACCGAGAGGTTTTTTGGTCCAAATGAGTGCGTAGGGACCGGAGGAATTGTTCGAGATATCGAGTATTCGAGATACCGAGAGTGGACTGTATATGAAAACTTCGCTCGTTTCTTTTTATTCCCATTAGTAAGCGTTAGCTATGAAAGTGGAAACTACCCAAAAATCACTCAAACCAGCCAAAATTCAGCCAAAACCAGTCAAAAACGGTGTAAACCAGCCACACGATGACCACACTGTGGCAAATTTCAGATCTCTATAGTTAGAACGTGAAATATTCTACAAAGTTTGCAATTTGAGGCGGTTGCAGTGTGACCTTTTTGTTAGTTGACGATACTTGATTCAACTCAACTTTGTCTGGTGGAATTTGGCGGTAATCTTTTGAAGTAAACGTACACACTTACTTTTGCAACGCGCAATAAATAACAAGGGCTACATTACTACAGTACGGTGAGTCAGCAGATTTATAGTCTCATTTCCAGAGTCTCTTTTGCTACTAGCATTGGAAGGAAACTTTCGAAGCAGAGAAATCACATGTTAATTTGACGCCTCTGCATAGTGCAAAAACTAAAAACATCACGGTGCAATCTCGTTCTCAGAGCCGTTATCAAAAAGAGGCAAACGGCCCTGGTAATGAGGTTGACCACGCTGTGCTTATTTGGCAAATGATCTGCAAATTTTTCAAATTTTTCTTTTGGAGCTGTTATGTTTTTGCTCAGTCTCAGTTTATTGTATTATTGAAATCTGAGGCATAAGCAGACAGAAATCTTCGTTTAAATATAGAGTTAAAGTAGCTTTAATGAACTTCGTTCCTAGTTCTTTCTCAACTTGGATAAGAGCTTTGGGAAAGAAGCTGACTTAGAAAAGTAACTTTGACATTGACATCGATCTTATTTTTCAAGTGAAATCTCTGTTTGACCACAGTTTTTTAACGAGAACATTTTACCATGGCTACAAACGGTTTGCGTCTATTAGGAACATAGGCAATTAAGAATCTATTGCTTGGAGCATGCGTATCAGTAACCTTTGTCCCAGAGCATTTCAAGCAAATTTTGTTACTGATAATTGTTTCTTTCAAATCACGTTATATATTACTTTACTTGCAAATAAAGTGTAGCACTCAAAAATTTTTAATGTCAGCATATTTGGACTAGCTGTCATGGCAACACTAAAGGAACCTGCCAGGAAAAACAGTCGTTTTGCAAGACGGAGATCAACAATAGATATCATTAATGAGCTGGTTCCAAGTCCAGCGCCAGTTAGAATGAGAAGCCGAAGAGTCTCCATGCAACCACCGATGTCATCTCCAGAGCCACTGATTATCCTACCCGCAATCACACTGCCGCCACCAAAGAAAAGAGAAGAACGGCTAATCACAATATTTTATCGCATCTTGCGTTTAGTACGCGTATTATGTCGGGTGTGTATCATTATTCGACGATATGCTTTAAATAAATCTGACAGTCAAGTAATATTTGACGTTCAGCAATTCCTTAGACCTCGCGTCGAAGAAAATATAACCGACTTACTTTCTGAAAGTATATGTGGGGTATACTTCAACAAAAAACTGTATAGTGTAGACAGTACCCATAGATTTCCGCTGTGGGCAAGAAGAATTTGCAACAAACGACCGCATGATAGGAATGGAGAAGAGTTGAGAAAGTTGTGCAAATATTTGCGCGGAATACCTGCCTTTTCACAATTTGGAAACCAAATAGAGATTTGTCGAAGTGTTATCTACAGCAGATTCGACAAAATGAGAGTTCTTCTTAGCCAGGTAAAGTTGTATAGCTGGTAATTTTGTAGTCTTGTAAGAAGCATATTATGGCTTACTGAATGGTTGAAAGATTTGGCCTACCAACTTTGCAATTATTGTCGAACGTTGTATGGAGACGGAAATGTTGAATGAGTGTCGAGGCTTTTGTTATGAGAGTAATTTCTGCAAACATATCAATGCTCTGTTCTTGCTTTTTGCTTACAAGATATCTTGTAGTTAAAGATGTTTCTCAATCACTGCTTCTGCTGAACCATAGGAATAGCACCCAAAATGTGAAATGTTTTCACCCCTACTTAAAAATCGAAGTACAGCCAGTGAAATTGAATTTGTTTCTGAAAATAATTTCTATGTTCGACCGCCATAAGAATACTTTCTCGATGTTGAAAGCATTTCTCTAGTCTCACAGATGAAGGAACTGAAGTACCTCAAATAAACGACTTCCTCTTTTTAACACCGCTCTCAAATAAACGCCACATTTGTAAACTGTAACAAAAAAATTATCGACGCAGCTTTTATTTGAGAAAAAAAACGTATTTTAAGATTTTATTTCCAACTTAGAAGCCCGATTAAGAGATGGTATACATTTTTTAAATTCGCCATGTCATGTAAATAAGTGAAAATGCAACTAGCATAAAATATAAGCAAAATCTTTTCGATATTCAGCATCATTAGTGCTGTTAAAATTGTGAATGGTATGCGCCTATGTAAAATGTTCGTTCGCTCATTCAAAGATTTTGGTCATAGAATATTTCCATCGTTCATGTAAATGAGATCTCATACTATAAATTTTGAATTTTTTAGGGCGACGACGCTGAATACTTTTACATCATGCTGGACGGAACTGTTTTTATAAACATATCAACAATGGACTCCAATACAGGAATTGAAATTTCAACAACGGTGGACATTTTACAAAAGCATCAAGCCTTTGGCGGTAACGCCCTGGCGTATGGTGCTAAAAGAACCGCCACTGTTGTCGCAGCTACATTTGTCGAAGTTCTTCTCATTGACTCGCACACCTTCCAAGAGTACTGTCGACACACAATTTTAAACCAGATCGAAACTGGTAAACAATTTTTAGAAGCTCACAAAGTCTTCCATACATGGTCAAGTCGGAAGTTAAAACTTCTTTCCTACGATGTCAAAACAAAATTTTACCGAAGTGGAAAGATTATTGAGCGCGATGTGGCGAACTCGATGTATGTATATTTTATCATGGCTGGTGCCGTAGATGTAATATATTGGGATCGCACTAGCGCCAACAAATGGTTATACAGCGACAAACTTAAACGCCCTGTCGGCATATTAGGAGGAAATCGAATATCAGCTCCACAGACATGCGGACTAAAAGTCCTTTTCGATAAGGAGCATCAGAACAGCAAAGCTGGTTGCTGTCTGATCAGTCATAATGCTACGATATTATACTTGCCCAAAGTAAGGTTCAGAGAGCTCTGCCCGAAGGATTTCTTAAGTTCATACGAGGAGAGTCCATCGTTTCGATATTTATCAGATAGGGACTATGAGTTTGAGAGGAGCAGAGCAGTTCGATGGATGGAGTATCGAAAGCAAACGGCAAGAGAAAGTTACAGACCTCAATTACTTTCAAGTTTCGCTTCAACTTAGTTCTCAGTACTTCTGATTTAAATTAGATGCTAAACGCAGAAAAGGCACTCAGACACAAATTTACCTTTGTTGTTGTTGTTTTGCTCAATTCATCTGAAAAGAAAATATAATTTGCCCATTGTCATTGCTAAATGTCCTGATATACCTGTTTTGATGAATTCAGTTGGTATCTGCCTTTGACTTTCTTTGGATTACTTAGTGGTAAAAAAACATAGGAGCATCTGAGAATTTTATACATAGGAGCATCTGAGAAAGTTAAAACAAAACAAGTTAAAACTGTATGCTAATATTTTCGATTTAGTAATCGTCTTCAGGCATTTTTGTTTTACTTTTACTATCACCTATCAATGGCGAATTTTACCTCATATTTTCCTTGTATCATCTTCGCATAAATGTCACATCAAATGATGTCCCCTATTTAAAACCTATTTTACAGTTCACTTTTACCTCGTTCCCAGGGTCGTTTGTCTCTTTCTGATTCCATAATCAGAGACAAACGGTACTTGTAACAAGGTTGGATTCCGAACCCTCTTATTGCTACATGGCTCGTAACCTCCAAAAAGACTTGATTCAAGCTCTCGTAAAGTCCAATTCTGGCAAAAAATATTATACCGTTTTGACTTAACCCTTTGTTTGTGAGGGCAATACCCATGAAATCATAGAAAATAGGAAAAAGTAAGATGTACCAGTAACACTTTCTCAAGCGCCCGGGAACAATTTTGAGCTCAACAAGTGCGCGTATCGGGGAGTCTGTGACGAGTTTACTATCAGGGAGTTAGTACTAAATCAAATATGACACAGCTTTAAAAATTCACTGCTGAAAAGCCAGTTTTGCTGTTACATAACTCTAGCCAAATCGAAAAATTTAGGTGACTTCTGAAGGATGAAGGGGGTGAAGGTTTGGTTCTGTTAGCTATATATGCGACCGCTGCATTCGTTAACTTTCACTTGTTTAGAAAGAAATAGGTTCAGTCAATAATTTACCTTACTCTAAGAAAATGTTCAAGTTATCTGAGTAACTATTTATAGAGCAGATTCAACGAATCGGAGACAATAGCTTGAGATAAAATTACTGCTTCTGAAGCTTCTGTTTCCATAACCATGACAACGGTCAACCTCATTTTCAGGGGCTTCTTCGCCTTTTTGAGATAAATCTTAACTTATCCGAAGTTGGATCGGTTGGAACACGCTCGATGGTTTCCAATCCAAGAAAATCCACCTTAAACAGTACATTATTCTCACGACTTTGTTTGTCCTCATAAATTTCACTGGATTGCAGGCTGGCACAAACGATACACAAGATCCTTATTTTTTAAAATGATTTTAAAACTTCCATTTCTCCATTAAATAAACAGAACTAACTTTGATATCAAAATAACATAATATCGAAACAGAATATATAATCAGTTTATGTGAATCTCGTTGTTGAGATAACTCCTGGGCTAGGCGTGCATAAAAATTACTTAAAAGTCTAACAACAAAAGTTTAAAAATTTTCCATCTTAAAAAGTATAAAGAAAAAAAGACTTTCTTACAACTTCGTTGCATAGTGCTATTAGTTTTAAAAACTAATTCATACGAACGGCAAATACGCTCTCTGGTCAAGAAGTCAGACCCCCAAATCCAATGTTGCTCGAGGATAAAACCTACCCATGGTGACGCTTCCAACAACATTGAGTTTGGAGGGAGTGGGATTTGTGGAAATTGTTGTTTGAAGTTGTTGAAACAAAGATTAAAAAAAAACTCATGTCAGATCATCCGAACTACAGACACAGAACAGGCACATCGCACGGAATAACATTATCACGACTTTAACTGATCTATGTTGTTGGCTATGTATTTGTGTGTTGTGAAGCCAGGAAATGAATATTTACTTACTGTTGCTATCAGTATTCTAACAACAGCTGATGCCGTAGTAACAAAATACAAAAAACCTATACTGTAATTTCCCTGAAAAACATAGGCAAAAAGCAGCATTACTGTATCTCCAGAAGTTGAAAAGTAAGACGGGAAAAATTCAATTTCATTATAAATTTTACAGCTAGTGCTCATAATTATCGAGAACCCCAAATATTAAAGGCACTTAAAATGCGAACAAAATCGAACTCACAAAAAGATCAGCAAGCATTTTAATTTCTGAGTTTCTTTCAAAAAATTTACTGTAACATCGACACGATAAATTTCTTCAGGTAAAAGTAAACAATGATAGAATACTTCATAAAATGCTTCTTCATAAATATTCTAAATTTAAAGAAATTATTTCAATTATTGCAAAATTTTAGTGGGTAATTTGTCCAAATCCTCTCCACCATCGTGCCCTAGTCAATGTCGCTTCTATGTGAAAGGTATTGATTCTCTTATTGGGTAGTGACTGTGGAGGAGAGCCAATGGTAACTCGCAAGTAATTTTGCCAGTGGTTAAACTTCGTAGCGATCTACTCTGATCACATCTTTAAAATAATTTTAGTGACGTGTAGGGAGAGAAGACAGTTACTTTAATAACCCAGCGGGCAAAATCGATAAAAGTCACGGTGGATGAGTGTATTTCTATTGGAACGAGACGCATTGTGCGTATCGTTTCAATAGAAATGCACTCCTACACAGTGACTTTTTAACGACGGCTAATTACAATAAAAAAGTTAAACCCTAGTTCAGTTTTTTCATATCACCATTACTATGACCTTGCAACGCTTTCAGCTTCAAGTTAATTTCAGCTGCAGTCTTCCGATAGCCATTAGCATAAGTCTGTCGAAACAGTATACCGTACAGGATGAAGAACAGAAAAGTCAAACACGAAGTAACAACTTGTGCTATGAAGATAAACTTTCCTGTCCACGTGGTAAGACTGGATGACACTGAATAGTAAAATTCACCAGCAAGCAATGGAAGAAGCAAGAGAGTACATGTAAATAGTAAAAGAAGAGAAAGAGCTTTGAAGTCGAGCTGCCACGCATGCTTCTCTCCAGTGTTCATAAGGTCGAACATCTTCTTTAACGTTGCAACTGTTTTGTCTTCAATCGCCTGAGGACAAGCAATACCTTAAAAAAAGATGCAACAAAGTAGATTTCATTTGATACTTTAACATCACTTGTGGCACCTTACGCCTTCTTGTCTATATAATACATTAGCTGAACATCTGTTACAAACCTGATATAGCATTATCAGGTCTATAAGAAAGACATAGGACGCTGGGTTCGAGCTTGTTGTTTTAAACTCTTTAAAATCATTTTTAAACTGAATACTTCAAGTAAATCTGTTAATTTTAATTCTCTTTTTAACAAAAATCAGTACTTTTATGCTCTTATAACCTATTTGTATCAAAAATTGATTTTTTTTCTTCAAGCCACATTTTACTTTGTTTGTGTTTGTGATTGGTGGTGAATTCAAATAATGGTAACGTACAGAAATGCAACTCACCTTCTTTGAACTTCAGTGTAGCTGTGTAACCTATATGATCGGAATACGTTAGATTCATGCCAGGAATCTGACCACAGGCTAGATCACATGATAAACATTCGAAAGCATCATTGATGAAGACATAATCAATTCGACCTTCATGCGTGACTGTGTCACACTTGCTGGGCTACAAATAAGAATTTTTTTT
>JAYJMG010129313.1:0-14008 GCA_036873935.1 Stomotoca atra
GCGTAGGAAAGTGTAGCAAAAAGCACCTTTCTTGTTACTCTCAGTAAGTTGAAGCCTATATCTTCCAAACGAAACATTGTTACGTAATGAAAATTGGCAAGGTTTCATCTTGGCTCTTTGCAAAACCAGAATTGCAGAAAAATAAAAAAAATTTGACTCCTCCCATTTATGAAGTTTGGGCAAATTTAGTACTGGTAATTTATCCTTAATATCTCTTCAAAGAAGCATTGTTATAACATGAAACTTTGAGGTTGCATCAGTTTTAGAAGTCCTTCGATATAAATAAAAATTTTAGAACCACGGCCATTGATGACGTCACCATTTGGGTAAATTTGGTACTGGAAATTGATCCTTAATATCCTTAATCCGAAAGTATAATTTTGTAACCGCGCCTACTGATAAAGTAATAATTTCTGATGCTGATTTCAAATCCGGGTGACGTTTTTTGAAAACTAGTGGGTCGGAGCCATTTTTATGAAAATTTGCGCAATTATCAATTCGAGAGTGCTAATTTCAAATCCGACCAAAAAATGACGGCGGGACTCGAAAGTGTTTCGAAAAATTAAAGTTCCGAGTTTTCATAGAAAATTTACTCTGAAGTAATTTTGGGGTTCCTGATTTCGAGTCTTTTCATGTTTTTTTTATTACTCATCTTCACCACGTTTCATTTTTCAGCGTTAAACCAAGATAGATTCCAATGCAGAAATCCTTCTGCCTGCCCGGGCAGTTTTTTTACTTGCTTTATTTTTCGATTTTATCATGTTGTTTTTGCTGTTTTTGACTTGCTACTCCCCTTTTAGGTTTTTAATTTCTTATTTTACATTCCTACTCCCACTTTCCTTTTCAATTTTGATTTTAACATTTAAGTCTTAATTTTCTAACAAATAAATATGTATTTTTTAATTTCCCTTTCTTGCAAATATCGTACATTCTTATACATAGGCAGAAGAACCAAATAAATGATGATGACTATTTTTATTATATTTAAAGTTGACGTTAATATAGACTTTCATTTTATTCTTTGCAATACTACAACCTTAACCCTATTCCACAGACCTGATTTTGTGTGTGTGTGAACAAATTTTAGTTTTACATGTTTCCAACAAAATTTGTTTGGATTTGTTAGCCATTTGGCCAACAATGAATTTAAAAGCACTACTAATTAGCCTTTCAATGAAGGGGTAATTTTATAGGCCTATATTAATAAGCTGTTATCTCTGCATATTCTAGAGTTGTTCAAATTTTATACCATATTTTGACTACTTTTGAAAGTTGTCATAAAAAAATGCTGACGTCAACAAAAATAATGACAATTTATAATTCAATGACTCTTTTTTTGGAAACTACACGAGTGTGGCTACATTCGTGCCAAATTTCAAGACCATAGCGCGTTCTGTTCAAATTGTAACCCCCCCCCATGTGTTTAACCCTATTCAGCCTGGGCTTTTTAGGGCTCCTCAGGCCTGGGGGGTGGGGAGGGGGGAATATTTTTATCCCCCCTATATAAATCCTGAACTACTTCTTCAAATGTTTTGAAACTTCAAATGCATTAAGCCTATCATGTATCCAACTTTTTGGTTAAGTCAAAAGTTTGATGACAACAGCAAATTTTTGCTGACGTCAGTATAATTTTTGAAAATCTGTTATTTTCCCCACCTATGTATCTTCTGAACTACTTCTTCAATTGTTATGAAACTGCATATACATAAAGCCTATCATGTATGCAACAACTTGATCTGGTCAAAAATTTGCTGACAACAGCAATTTTTTGCTGATGTCAGCATAATTTTTGAAAATCTGTTACATGCTATAAATTCAATTTTAGAATCAACAAGTTATCCTCAAATTCAGCAACAGGAGAATTTATATGGTCATTTTCAAATTCCCAACAAAATTTTGAATAAAAATGATACATAATATGCCCCATGAATTTAATTTAACTTTGTACAAACAAACTATTCTCATATTCTCATATTCAGCATTAGGGAAATTTTAATGGTCAATTTTTAAATTCCCAACAAAATTTTGGATAGAAATGATGTATAACATTTGTTATCCTATATAAAATATCCTTTTCCGTAAAATATCCTTTTAGTGGCCAAGTGGTTTCTAGAAATAGTATAATTTCCGCCTTCCAAATTAAAATTTAAGAAATTTCAGCATTTACATTACAGAAGTTACGGGTCAAAGTGCAACAGGGGGATAAAAATACCCCCAGGCTGAATAGGGTTAAACATCCATCAAAAAGCCCATGTGGAATAGGGCTAAGCCATGCATGTTTATACTTGTGTAAGAATGCACAAATATTTTGCAACAATCACAAATTTTTTGCCATTTTCCTAGTACACTTACACAATACTACCTACATGTGAAATTTCATTGAATTTGAACAAGCCAGCCAGTCATGAGTTATGGCCGCTGGCAAAAAAAGCAACAATGGATCGAAACAAACCCAGAGAAAGTATGACCATAGAAACCAAGTGTTACATATTAGGTGCACCCACTTATGACTTCACACACATGATAACTTACCTGGATTAGGTGTACACGTTTGTGCTTCAATCTGTGGCGATGTTGCTCCACAATTTGCACTACTCTGAGATTCTTGAGAAACACAAGCTCTTGCTCTTTCAGATTTTCTTTCCATGCTACAACTGGACCACGTGGACCAGCTTCCCCATTGTGCCTCGCCAATCTCTACACAATAAATGCATGCATTCTTGTTTTTGTTAACAGTTTTAAAAAGGCCAACAAGAAAAGTAGAGTACTTAACATTTAGCCTAAAAGTCGGATAATAGCTACGTCTGGTGGAATAAAATGAGGTCTTGTTCTATATAAACAGTATAATCCCGGTAACTCGAACTCGGGATAATTTAAACAAAATTCTCGTTCCCTTGGCTTAATACCTCTTTATAAAAACTTCGGATAACTCGAACATTCGCTAACTCAAACCATTATCATTGTTCCCTTGGAGGTTCGAGTTATCGGGATTATACAGTATGTTCTGTTATTAAAAGAAAACAACTCATCAAAAGTTGCGGGAGTCATTCTCAAGAAGTTTTTCTATTATTTTTCATCCTCAAATGTGTATCGAAGGACGTCTCTTATTTAGTCCTTGGTTATTCTAATAGCCACGGTTTAAACCACAGGAGGCTTTGACGGAAGAAAAAGAATGTGTGGTCCAACCATGGAATGTGTGATCTTTTCTTCCATTTTCAAGGTCTCCTATTTTTTTAATATAACAGCAAGATCTGTATCCGTCGAAATGCGAGCTTTTTTGACTTTCTGCGTAGCACGAAAGGCTTTGGTTTCGTCTGCGTTCATGTTTTTTTCGCAAAACAGTCAAATTAGCTTGACACGCTGAAAATTTTAGACTGTCTCCCGAATGAGATATTGTTTTACTATGCAACTTGACAGGTGTCATCGTTAATTCAAGGTCTTCGTCTCGAGTGTTAATATATGAACCATGCCCGTTGATGATGTCATGATTTGTGTAAATTTGGGATTGGGAGTTAATTTTTAACATCTCCGCAACAAAGCATTGTTAAGCCACCAAACTTGGCAGGTGACCCAATATACCAAAGACCTTTTACAATAAAGGAAAATTTTGTGACCACAACTATTGATGACGTCACGATTTGGGCAAATTTAGTACTCGGCGTTAAACCTTCATCTCCGCAACAAAGGATTGTTAAGCCACCAAACTTGGCAGGTGGCATCAATTCTAGAAGACCTTTGACAATGAAGTAAAATCTTGTGGCGGCGCCTCTTGATGATGTAATAATTAGGCCCAAAAGAGCCTAAAGTTTAAAAAAATGCTCCGTTTTTCTTGAAAATTTGAACAGATCGAGGGTGCTGATTTCGATTTTGGGTGTCTTTATTCAAATTTCAAACCGGAAGACGGATTTGGGTCCGAATGATACTGAGAGTGTAAATTCTGGTTTCTCTGAGAAAATTTGCTCGATAAGAAAGTTGAGGCATAAAGCATAAAGTCGTCTGCCCGCACGGGCAGTTTTTTCAGTTTTTATTGATCATGCCATCAGATGCAATTGAGCAGTCATAAGTGACGAAAAAGACTGATCAGTAAAAATTGGTGGTAAAAAAAAAATTAATGTAATTTATATGTCATGGTGATCAAACCGAAATACTGTAAACTTCCGACTATAAGCCCGTGAGCTTAAAGTGGTTCGTAAGCAAATCTCGGTGAGCTTATACTCGGGTGGGCTTATACAAGCATATAATTATGATACAAGGAAATCATTTTTGTCTCAAGATGTATCTTTTTCACAAAAAGTCCCAGTAATAAAACTTCAATCATCATTTTCTTCTGATTCGTTTTCTGATGTAATGCTGAAAGTGTCCTCTTCATTGATCTCATCTTTGCCATCCTCGTCATTGGACGATTCAAGAGTGAACTTTTTATCCAGCAAAGGCATCGGATAAGCCTTTAGCCCTTCTATACTGACTTGGTCATCTCCAGATTCATCAATCGCTGTTGTGATGCCATATTTTTTGAAAAGTTAGAATTCTTCTTAAGTCTATCCCATGCATTTCAAATCCATTATGTAAGAAAAAATCACCCCACTATGATGCGGTTAATGTGTTCATGTAAAGTTCTTGCAAAGTTCCATATTTTCATCGTGGTGTTTTTCAGACTGTTTTCGGACTATTCTTTCACCTATTTAGCGTCATTTTGTGACACTGGAGCGCGCCGTTTTTAACGATTCCAGGTGAAAAACTTTATAGAAGTTTACCAAATAATTGTAGTATAAAAAGTGAACTCTGCTCGAAAAGCACAGAAAATTATCTGACAGAGTATAGAAGAAAAAAAACAAAAAGATGACAGCTGACAGCTGACACAAGTTATGGAGTTCGAAAGAAGCCATAAGAAATCACCAACTACTTTTACATCACCTTTTTCGGCAAATTTGAAATAAGGAGAAAAATAAATGGTGGAAAGTGATCTTTCATTTCTGAGCTGTCAGTGCTGATGAACCACTATTTCTTTACCCTTCGACCTCCATCTTTCAGTTTTATAAATTCATCGTGCAAATGTTTTTTATAGTCTGGGAATTTCGCTGACAGTCCTCGAAGACATTGTTTCTTTTCTTTCATTGCCCTGATTTTGCTTTCCAGGCTATCAACATATTTCTCATTTTCGAAATGCCATGATACAACTGAGAGTTTGAATTCTCTTCTGGCCTTTGACTTTTCTGACACCCCCATCTTGTCTACAATTATCCATACAAATTTGGTGAAAAGTTTACTTGCTAGTTAGAAGGAATGCAATCGCTATCAAAGAAGGGAATAGTAAAGTCGTCGGCCATGTGTCAGAGCCTTTGACAGAAGTTCCACATCCTCTCCTAATATCCTGGAAAATTCACGTACTGACATGTGAAATTATTGGCAATGAAAGGAGATCGCCAGAAGGAAAATTGGTTTTAGGAGGATGCATAGAGCTTCCGTTTCGCTACTATTTAATGGGACCAGGGACAGAGAATGACTCACAATTAAACTTTATTTAGTGTGAAAACACCGTATGAGTCATATGAGCTTAAACTCGGATGGACATATGCATGGACGGAACTTTGCGTTAGTGACAGGGGGAGCTTATACGCGGGTAGGCTTATACATGGGTAGGCTTATGCGGGTATGCTTATAATCGGAAGTTTATGGTAGGAATTCCTAAAACAAATTATCTACTAAACCAGCGCTAGTTTCACTCGTTGTACATTTGTTGTTTCTCGTTGCTCACTCGTTGCCACTCGCTGTTTGTCACTCGTTGTCTGACTCGTTTACATACGATCTTTGAGGCATTGTGTCCAAAGAAACAAGACAAAGCGTTTTAACCCTATTAGGCTTGCGAGAGGGGGGGAGGGGGGGAGCATGATGCCCCCTCTCATTCTTTTACTAATAACTTTTTAAATATTAGTGATATCATTCTGAAATTTTCTGACTTTTCCTAACTTTTAATTTGGAAAATTTGTGCAGAAATTTTTTTTAACAAAAATTTACACATCTTCTGCATTTGGGTAATTTTTGAAGAGCGGTAGTACCAAAAAAAAATAGTGAAATTTTTTCTTCTGTGATTGAAAGAAATATAATAAACTGTTGGATGCTGAATTTTATGCTGTATTCATTTATGCTATTTAATTCACCCATAAACCTGCTCATATTCTGTATTATTGACAATTGCAAACAATGGTAAAAGACAATAGAAATAATTATGACGTCATAACTATAGAACAATAGGCCACTGGTAATTCTTTAAAGGCATCTCGAGTGAGTCTCGTATTCGTTTATGTTAACGTCGATTTACGGAAAAAAACTCAAACTCAGTAATAAATTTTTTGCAATATTTCGAAGGGTTCTAGATACCTTCGTTATCAAGCTTATGACAAGATTTATTACTGAGTTTGAGTTTTTTTCCGCAAATCGACGTTAACATAAACGAATAGGCCACCTGCTAATTAAAATTACGCCAAAATGCAGAGAATACCTAAAGGTACTACTGGTTCGAGCCCCTTAAAAGCCCAGGCCTAATAGGGTTAAGTTATTATATATATTGATCCACGTTTTACTTATAACAAAAGAAACTCACTAACCATGCAGTTTGACTGCATATGCTTCCGCCAATTCAAAAAATGCAATCATGCAATGTAAAGCCGTTCGTAATTTTGGCTTTCATGCGTTCTTCCAATATAACGAATACCGGACGACGAAAATAATATAAATCCTATTTGTGGAATATTCGAGAGTTCAAGAAAATCATGACAACATGAACGAAATCAACTTCGAGAAAGAACGAATGATGTAACTCTCAATACCTTATATGGATATAGGCGGTTCTAGAAAGAAACGAATGACGCAAGTATGTACGTAATATGGACAGACATTTCCCGAAATCTTTGTTTTAAATGGACAGTCATTTTTGGACATTGTTTTTATTTTTGCAGACCTAAGCAGTTTTTAAGAGGTATAAAAGAGTGAAATACCCATATTTGAGAATGTAACAAGCTATGTAACAAGCTATTATGAGAAGATATTTGATACATTACTTATCAACACTCGTTAATGTGAACTGTGTGTACTGTAAACTGTGAACTTTGTGATTTATTTGTCGTTGCAATAATCGTAATTCGCGACATATTAGTATAACAATTTAAGGTTAAACGCCTGCAGGAAACTCCAATCTAACAAACTAGTTCCATCCTCCCCACACCCTCTCCCCTTGGAAGTTCATTATATTGAGAGCCTACTGCACATGTTGCTTTAATTTGCCATTTAAGTGGGTGAAGTGCTTGTGTGGAGTCAAAAAGAAACATATTTACCAAATATATTTACCTTTCATGCAAATGTATCTATTAAGATTTGCGCAAGGTCTGTCGTAAAGCTTTTTATTATCAGCTCTAATTGCCATACATTTATCTAACAGGTCATTCGGTTGCGAAGATTGCCAGATTCCATCCGTTTTTGCATTTGGCGCTGGACTTCCGTCTTCCCACTCAACGTTTTCTCGATTGTTATCTGGGTCATATAGTCCAATGAAGTGGTATCCGGATGTTGCAGTAATGCTGGATGCAAGAGCGTTATATTCTTCTCTTGAAGAGAAACGAGCCAGGCTATTATTTTCAATTGAAGCGCATGCAGCTATAGCTTCAGACCAAGACCTGTTGTTTGCACTAACAAAATATTCATACTTTTTGCCACTTGCTGAAGAATCACCTAAATTGAAATGTCTAATGTAACCTTTTATTAATTGGACACATACATTTCATAAACGATTCCCTTAATTTTTGACCGAAGAAATTTGCCGATAACCCATCTGGCAAAATCGTTAAATAGTCACTGTGTATAAGTGTATTTCTATTGAAGCGATACGCATAATGCGACTCGTTTCAATAGAAATACACTCCTCCACATTGACTTTTTAGCAAATTTGCACGCTGATAAAATGTGTTTCTTTCAAGGCACATATTCTAACTCATTTCTAAAATATTGACAATCATTTTTACTTATGATATTAGTACTTAAATAAACATTAAGATTTTTTTGAGGTGTGCTTAATCAGAGTGTGCGCTTCATCGAATCAAAATCTTATTTAAAAAAAAAAAAATGAAATTTGCAATACAAAAGTATTTGCAAGCATATGAACATTGATATTTGCGCACACCATTTTAAAACCATAAGTATAAAAAAAACCCACTAAAATGTGTATGTTTTATTCTTTACCTTCGTTTTTCACTTTTATAAGGGTAATTCTCACTGAAATTCTCACCAGAATTTCAAAATTCTCACTGGTGGACATCAAGCTTATGGAGAAAGACATCTGCCTATGAGGGTGTGCTTAATTAAGGAAGTGCGTTTATTAAATTTTTAGGGTGCCGTTCTTTGAAGGGGTGCAGTAAATCGAATAGTTACGGTATTTAACATCTATTCCTCAAATTAAAAAAAAGCTACAATATTCGCGTCAATTAGCATGTAGAATAGTGATGAGACATACAATTGGTATGTTTAGCGGGTTTTTCATTTGGTGTTGCCATGTGAGGGCATATATTGAGAAATTGTTTAATGTAAAAAAAACAAACAAATGAAATGAAATGAAAAGAAAGAACTTACCTTGTACAGTGAGTTCGGAAATTATGAACGTATGAAATATCAAACAAATATTACCGATCATTTTTGATCTTGGACAACTAATCCTTATCCCTCCAAATTCAAAACTCTTTGGACAGTGTGAAGTTTTAATAAACTTTTATTTTATCTATACTTTTATACACTCTTTTGCCAGTTTCAAAAGCAATGCAAGTGTTAAATTATTGAAGTAACAGAAATTGATTGCAAATAAGTTGGATTGCAAAACATGTTGCACCCAACCTTTTAAATGTTCAAAATTTATAAAACTCAAACTAACTCCTGCAGTGTTGCCCTTCTGTATTATACAAATTGGTATTCTTAGTATAATTTTCAAAAGCAGTGTTCTACCATATGAGGTCATAAAATATAAAATGTAAATTCTTCATTATTTAATTTTGTCAACGAATTCGCCTGCTGTTAAAAACGTTTTCTAACATCTACCATTTATTTTCTATAAACGTTGTTTGTGTGTATTTTGACTGGCGTTGACTAACTGGATTTACAATTTTTAATTTTTTGGACCTCAAAGACCAAAGGTCTTTTATTCACCATATATGTAATAAAACACTTTTAAAAGTAAAATATATTTATTTCGCACGAAGCTTTTTGTAACTTCGTCTTTTATTTGATTGTGAAATATGTGCAATATGATACATTGCCAATGATCTAGTTCAAAGTGCAAACGAATTCGCTGCAAATCACAAAATAAGATAATCAATGGAAAATGTTGTTTAATTCTGATTCAATGGTAATGCTGTCCAGAAGTCCCCAATCTAAAACATTTAGGTTTATTTTTAGATGAGAAATTGTCATTTCAGTATCATTTGAAAGAGAAAGTTTCCAAAGTTAAAAAGGGAATTGGTTGTAAGTCTTGATAATGTATTGTAATTTTTATTTTCATCATTGTCCAGTTTTGATCAATATTGACTTCTTTATAAGCTTCTTTATATTATATATATTTATTTACTATAATGTAATGTAAATGGCTGCTTGTATTTGTGCAAAACGACGAACTGCTAACGAAACATGTTATTCTTTTTTTTTTCGAGATTATTAATTGAAAATTGTTGAAGCATTTTATTCGTCATTTGTTTAGGCCCAGACGCCCAAGATTGCTGGGAAGTATCGGTACGGCGTTAACAAACAATATGAAATTGTAACCTCTTCACTCAGGTCCAGAATATCAATGGGGTTCCATCGTAGAGCATCCAAAATTTAAAGTACCATGTTGGTCGTTTATTACACCTGCCTCCACCTTTCTTTTTAAGCGTGCCTTTATTCTAATTTTGCGAAGTCGCTAAAATTGACATAAAGGCGGACATAAAGATGACCAGCAAACGAAGGTAAAAACAGTGATCTTTGACCAGATAAAAAAAGTTTTACGTTGACGTATTACGTTTTCAGACAAAATAGTTGAATTTAAAAGAAATTTTCGTAACAATACAAATTGATTTGTGTGAAAAGCAGAAATATTAGTTATTTTTCGTCACGGTCAAAGCTCTCCTATATTGATTATGTTTGCCTACCTTTCCATTTTTCTTTAATCAGCGGCCCCAAAAATTTTCATTCAAACTATTCTAAAGACGGTAGAGCACTGTGTTATTGAGTTATTTTGAGCTGACCTTTGAAACCAAGGATTTCACACAAAGAAAGTTTTCAACATTCAACAAAAAAATATAGCCATGAAATGTAGAGAAAATGTAGTATGTCATTTACCCATTACAAATTCATGTTTCGTTCGTGATATATTGCTAGTGCTTCTAATAAGGGCCGCATTTGTAGGCGAGGCGCTTATTAGAGGATGGCGCTTAAAAGAGGGCCGACGCTAATTAGGAGAAATACGATCTACGATCGAGTGCAGTTTTTGTTGAAAAGGAATATTGAAGCAAAGACTTGAACGTTTTCAATTCATCTTCCCTAATTTTCGTGTAATTTTTCTTGGAAACTTACTTATTTATCAAATAATGTTAGTGTCATATTTTAGTTTCAATTAAATGCGTTTAAGCCAAGTCAACGTTTAGAAAATCAATGTAGAGGAGTGCATTTCTTACGGGGGCCGAGAAGTGCACAAAAAATCCTAGATACGTAGGTTTTAAATTTACACAAAAAAATAACACAAAAAATGTTATTCATGTTCGCGCATGCGTGCCCAATTCCCGCCAAACCAACATAACTCGCCGCATGCATGGAGGAAAATATTTTATTTTATTAGAAACCTCGTTTGACCACATTCAAGAAAAGGCAACCAATTATATACCTGTATCTGTACAAACAAACGTTCTACCTCTTTTTCGCATACCCAAGTGCTATTTGTCTCTCTGACGTTTTGTTTGATGGCAAGAGACGAGAAGTGCCTTTCGTTCTTAATTTCTTTCCAAAAAGGTTTTTGGTAGAAGAAAGTGTCCGTATATATCTGGAATCCAGTGCTCTTAAACGTTGCGCTTCTCATCTCCTCGATTCTCTAACAAACTGCTTGAAGAAGAGGAGAAAGGTTAGGGTTACCAGCAACCTCGATCCCAGAGCCGTTTGCCTCTTGAAGCAAACGGGTAACAAAGAATGTGAAATGGGTTTACCCGTCACTTTAGAAGTAATCTCACCCCTCAGTTTATTATCGACTGTTTTCACAATACTCATAATGCGTCTCGTTTCAATAGAAGCGCACTCCTCCACAGTGGCTTTTCAACAATTTTGTCACGGCATGAGATCCCTCAACCATACGTTTTTACTCGTATGTCAAAAATCTAACAGAACCATGATACACATGTTCAAACTACAGGATAATAAAAGTCATACAGCAGCTGAGGAAAAAAGAAAATTAGGTATAATTTTGTAGCAATCATCAATGGTAATCAGGAAAGACATCTATGCTTTTACGTTTGCAAAATCAGGAGTGAAAAAAGATTCAAAGTGTCAAAGTATATAGGTGCTATATTTTTGAAAAAATGAGCAATGAAAATTCAAAGTTTATTCTTACTTGCTTATCTAACTGACTTTAATTACAAAAAATTGTACACTTTATAAACTAAACTGAATATTTTGATTACGATCTATTACTCTGGTCTAAGATCACAATTTCTCAGGAAGAATAATCGCTAGAAAAGACTACAACAGAATAATGGTTTCGCCAAAATTAAAGTCATCGATTCCTTGCTATACACTCGTGCCTTGAATGGAGATACAACAAAAGAAAGTTCTTTGACATCAGAAACTCATTATTGTCTCATCATCTATCAGATTAAAAATCTTTAATATGTTTTTATTGGTCGTGCAACGGTAAATGATTCAGTTATCTGAACAGAGTTGCCATCATTTCCACTCACAAGATAACAGATTCCAATTCCACTTTGACTGTCTACCAAGTCAAATAAAATGCTCTCACATTCTGCATTTCTTTCGCATTTTAAAACGCAAGTGATTTTTGACACGTTATCAATCTTTTGATAGTACGAACTTTTCGATTCATTCCCTCCTTCTATTGATTCATACTGCTGATTCATACTAGTTGCTGAAAATGAAAAATAAGTAAAAAATAAATATTAAAACAGCGCTAAGGAAATGAATATGCAAAATAATGATAGTGTCATAAATGGAAGAATTTAAAACAAAGTTATCACATCCATCAAAGCGTTATGCCCTAAAAGAGTTCACTCTCCTAAGATGGGCACATTTTGTTGACCAGGACATATACAGAAGTTATTCTCAATCAACTTAAAAATTTCGAATTCCTGAGTCAGGACATCAATGTAGGTTTAAAACGGAACAATATTAGGTTAAATTGGTTAAATTGTTGAAAGGGATTAAAATTAACTAGGTGTGAGATAAGTAAATGAGGAAGCGGGGTGATTACTCCAAATCTATACTATATTCCTTTATTTTAACTTTATTTGACAATATGTCTTTATTCTCCCAAATTAAATTACTCATGACAATACAAAATGGAATAAAAAATAACTTTTAACATTTAAGCAAAATTGTCAATTCTCAAATAAGCAATAAAAAGTTTTTCTGAAGCTGTTTGTTTTGATTGGTCTCAATCAGACAGCCCAGGCATGCTCAGAAATGTGTTGCGACTTGTTTACACAGTCCAAACAGTGTGACCGAACTGTAGTTTATGAGATGCCTCCAGTTGGATCGGTTGATCAACCAAATTTTCTCAAACGGGAAAGAAATGAAACTCAGAAAATTTGAAACACTTAGTCGACCGACCTAAGTGTAGCGGTGTATACTGGCTCCACCAAAATTGTCGAAATAAACCAGAGAATAACAACTCCCCCAGTCATTATTAGATAGAGAATTATGACCAACCCAAGTGAAAGGGGGTCAATATCTAGTAAAGAATAATGACTCCCCTGAAACCATTTGCATCACCATTGCAATTCGAACGTCTAAACGACTGCTTACCATAAGACCATTTCACAGCAACACATTCTTTTTTATGACTGTAAAGATGGAAATTGAGCGCACAGCACGCAAATGATGACAAAATCGAGAATCTTCTGAGGAACAAATGCTATCTAGATGAATGTAAAGGTTTGTTTGTGCCTGTTTTTTGTTAAATTTACTTAAAGTAAAACCTGGCAAACACGGAAAATCACTCATTTTTAGCAAAAGACAGCTAAACATGGAGATTTTCTCACAATCCTTAGAAAGTTAGGGAAAAAGTCAGGGAATTTTGAATTTGAATTTTGATCTGCTTATTGTTGAGTAAAAGAGATATTTTTTAATGAAGTATGGCTTTTCCTTAGTTTTCTACTAATACAAGTTTACTTCGCACCTGACACTTTAGGTACTTCTAGATTTTTACTCTGTACTGGAAATATTGCCCTCGGTCAGTGCACAGTACTTAGACTTCGGGCTATATTTCTCGGTACAGATCGAAAAAACAGTTAATATTGTATTTATTGCCCGATATATTAGGAATTTAAGAAAAACATGAACAGATAATAGATATTGACTTATTTTACAAAACTTGACGCTGGCGATGTAAAGTAAAGCAAGATTGCAATGCAATGTTTCCTTCTTGAGAAAAGAAAACAACGCACGTTTTCAAAACAAAGCACTGTAATGTCTTCTTCTTTGCAAACAAAGTGACTCTGCTTACGTTTTAAACTACCATTTTTCTTGACGACGGGCTATACCGTGAAATGTAGGCCCGTCGGCAAGGACTTCTTAGCCAATGAAAATGCCGCATTAGCTATATGAACTTGTTAATAACGGCTACCGGGAAATAATAGTTTATAATGACCGGTGAGTCTTTATTTTAGGGAGTCACTGCTTACTATGACACCGGTATTAATTTCAAACCGCATGATAAACGCTCCAGTAGTCTAAGAAGATATTTGAATACTTGTTGACAATCAAACTGAAGATT
>JAYJMG010129424.1:0-13999 GCA_036873935.1 Stomotoca atra
CATATCGAGCGGCAACTGTAGCTTGAAAATAGAAATAGATGATTTGAAAAAGCATAATAATAGTGTTAAAAGTCAAATTTACATACCGGCGCATGTCGCAAAACTAAGCAGATATTTGAAGATGATAAAGCCTTGAAACACAATAAGGATCAATTTAGGCATTACGCACTTTTTTATTTTGCAGTCATGCCTTTATGTTCCATGGATATGGAAGTCTTGTTTCCCATAACATCCTTTTCATCTTCTTTGTGAATAATTTATTCTCCCATAAATTTGATCATAAGTTAAACCAATTTTTCGGTGTATCAACTGCAGGAGCCATAGCAACCGTATAAACCACAGAGATAACATAATTGGCTGAATAAATGAAGCACACAGACCTATATAGATCCGCTTTAATATTTACTTTTTGCGAAATGTTTGAATTACTTTACTTGTCCAAATTATGTCAGTTTTTCATGGACAGTTGGAC
This sequence comes from Stomotoca atra, assembly GCA_036873935.1. NCBI lineage: Eukaryota > Metazoa > Cnidaria > Hydrozoa > Anthoathecata > Pandeidae > Stomotoca > Stomotoca atra. Next base: position 473 of record JAYJMG010129424.1, read on the forward strand.
GTTCACATCAATTCTATTTAGCCAGCTGACAAATTTGTTTTAACATTTTACGAATTTCAGTCAAAGTCTCTGTAAGCAGTCTTTAACATGTCACGGACCCGAATTAAAAATAACTTCAATTTGCAGTTGATGCAGTGTTGACATGTGCAATCAATTGATTGAGAAAGAAAAAAACACAAAACGTTCTGCAGGGTACTTAAAAGAACAACAAGATCATTTACTATTACATCTTCTTTTGTTTTCAAAGTAATACAGTTATTCATAAATTTATACAAATGTATCTGTAAATGTTTTGCTGCACGTATCGTTACACTTTCTTTTGTATTCTTTGTTATGTTCATACTAACTGCCCACGCTGTAAAATCCTTACATATAACATCCTATAACGGTTATGGACCTCCCTGCTTGCTCCTCCCAGTTTTTACAGTTCTCTCGGTTTCATTGACAAATGACAGTTCTTATTTGAATCTAGCTTTAAGCCTGACTGTAAATTTGGACTGACTAGTCCTAACAACATCAAGCTAGTCTGAAGCTCAATGTTCCGTCACACTTTGGAATGAGAAGTTTCCCACCAGCCATTATTCTGCAAATTGTTTTATCACTCTCCCTTCTACATCTTAAGTTTGATCCGAGTTGACAGTTTGGTAAAGTATCTAGTCCTACCTCCCTGTTAAACATGAGAAAACCTACAGCTTTCCCACCCTTATCAACTTTCTTTTCGGCTCAGTGAAAAAAGAAAGATTGCTATCTGTATATATCATTTTATGCGGAGGGGGGGGTATATACTGGAAATTTATTGGAAACCGTTCTTCCCCAAGAAGTAAATGCAGAGGTTACTGGTGACATATTTTCCTTCTAAACTCTTGTTGAACTTTTCTGGTCTTTATCTTCTTTGAGAGTGATCTTTTATGGGTCATAATCATTTTACAGGCGTGATCTAATGACAAAGGAATTGTCGCCTTTACCTTTTTCTTTTTAGAGAGACAATGTCCATATTTCAAGGGGGATAATATTTATTACATTTTTATCAAAAGCTGCTTTTCAAGTAGGAAAGACGGTCAAATTAGGCAGAAACTGTGTTTTCTAGTACAATATTTCCATCATGAGTGTAATACAAGTGAATTATCTTGCAAGATCTTTCATTCCAACTTGACTTATATTAAAAAAAAAAGATTATAAATCTTCTATTAGAATCAATTATTATTACTAACTTCACGATACATTTTCATAAATTTAGTGTCATCAAAGCTTCGTAATACCTCCTTGTTATTCAGTTGTATCCTGAGCTTTCGAATTTTGATTATCTAGATTTTGATTTTGATTTGTACCACAGCATTTATTTGTAAAGAATTCACATGTAAGAAAGCTTTACATACTTGGGTCGATTGTATCAATGAAGTAACGCTCTTCTTTAATTCCCCCAGGCAAATATTCTGATCAACTTGTTTTTCAAGTTATACAAGCCAATTGATGATACTGAAAAAGAGAAAGACAACATGTGTGAACGATCGATTAAACGTCCGAGAGGCGTTAATTTAACTTAATAATATGGCAAAAAAAACGAAAATTTGCTTTTTCATGTTTTCCTCATGCAGTAATATTACACAAATAACTTTTGGCTGCTTTTAATGTAAAAAACAGTAAAAAATTTAGTTAAAGAAGCAGAAGCTAGAAGAAAAATACTTGGATTTTGATGATATGTGAATGTAATTTAATACTTTTATAATATTCCACCCAAAAAAGAAACAGACATCATGTTGGCAAATTACTTGGTTGTTTTAAACATTTGTTGGAAGTATCTCCATGAACAAACTGTTTGAAACATTGACCACACTCTATATAATCACCAGAAACAGGAGGAAATTTACATGTTACCTTTGTAATACGAATAACCAAGTATTGCGGACGGAGTAGGTCCAAGTTCCTGATCAAAGACAGTAGATTCTACTGCATTGTTATCTTCCTTCGCGGCGTTATATTGTTCAGCTGTGATGAACATTATCATGGGATCATCAGTAGAAATAACCACTTTGCAGTAAGACTTCGCTCGATTGCAAGTTCCATATATAATATTACTGTTTTTCACATTAAAGGCGAATTTTATGTTCGTTATCTGTGAAGATAAACCTGGAGGTAGAAAGAGGTAGAAAGTTAGAGATAGCTATTATGATGTCTTTCATGATGTCTGGGTCCGAAACAAATCTAGAATATGTGGCAGCTAACCAAAGAACTGATGGCAGTGCATTGCTGCAAGCGGAGGTGCAAAGAACTGACGTCATATGGGTCATTTAATGAAAAACAAAGCTAAGGCTTACAAAAAGTGGTTGACACCGCTTTATAAAGCTTAAGAACCAATTATTTTGAGCGCTATTGTTTGTGCATCAAAACACGTAATCTTTCCCGCCAACAAACCCAAGATTTTCAGTGAGTCAGCTTTCTCGGGCATATATCGACTAAGATTATGCGCAATAAACCCTTTCTCGTGAAATCTGAACTTCTAAGCTGGTAAGTCAATCTAGCTCAGAGACAAAAAAAGAAGTAACCCGAGGCTTTGTATGCGTCTTATCAACCTTGAAATGAAATCTTAATTCTCCAATCTTTTTGGATTTTTACTTACGTGTCCAAGAGTGACCTCCGTTTTTTGAGTAAAAGCAGTTGTCTTTATTTCCCCTAAAAATCAACAAAGACAGTTGGAATAGTAACCTGGGGTATATCATATTCAGGCGACGTTTCAACAAAGTTTTAGCAACGTATGTGGCGTTGTCGCATCGTTGTTCAACCATACTTTGACTGCTGTGAAGGGGACTAAATAACACATATCTCCAAATTATCTGCATATAACGAGCTCGTTTCAATGCTGAGTTGCAAAGCTTACAAAAACGACGTTTTTGCAGCTAAAAAAGCTTTTTACAATTGTCCGCTGGAAAAACTGAATTTCTTCAATTGTGTTTTCTGTAGTCTCTTATTGTTTAGAAAAGTTGAAAAGAAACAGAAAAGCCTGAAAAAACAATAAATCGTTTAGTCGTGACAAATAGGAGCCTTGTTTACCAAGATGTTTTCATCCATATAAAAGCACGTTCAATGCTTTTCTTAATGCTGTTCTGCGCTTTCTCCAAACCACAAATAAAGAGAGACGAAAATATCATTATAATCATAAACATTTTTATGCTACATAATATGGTTGCAAAGGTACAAAACCAAGAAAGGTTTGGTATTGGAAAACAATGTGCAGAACAATATTTAGACTTACAGATCACCAGCTGGATTACAGACGTACATTTTCCGGTTCTCTGATGGTTGTAAAAATGTCTTTAAGTCCACTGACTTGAAGTTTTTCCAAACTATAAACACAAATGAGGTTTATGACAATCTAGAATTCCCACATTAGAATGAGAGCATGAAAGGAAGAATGACTACATTCAGTAGTTTTAGGAAAGTGTAAGTGTGGAAAATTGAATAAAAAATGAAAGTTGAAGATTTCCAAGGGTCCAAAGATTTATTCGTTGTTTTCTTTACGTAGCCACTTCATATAATGTCATGCTTACTTTATCTTGAATAAAAAAAACCATGACCCTGCGGGCTGAATGAGTTCTGATTATACCTGCCCCAGCCTCTTTTATGAAAAGAGGCAAGTATGAATTTTGGAGTCTAAATCCAACCTAAACCCCCGTCTCATAGACGAAATTTGAAAAAGAACTAAAGTTTCAAAATCAGGGACCCTAAAATTCATACTGTGCAAATTTTCTTGATGATGGTTGTTAAAAATGGTGGTTGAAAACCTAAAATTGCATTCAAAGAACTAACTGCGTTGTAGCTCCTGAAGATGATTCGACAGCGGATCAACTAATTTGACTAGTTTTAAAAGAAAGATTATAAAGATTGCATATGAATTTAAAGTTTCACAGAAACAAAAAAAATAAATAAAAAAGGGGAGAAATATTTGTTAGCATAGATCAAATGGAGAACACAAATTTCCAGAAAAAAAACAACGTATTGTAATACCTAACCATCCATTTAAATAAGAGAAACTACCCGGCTGCTGGAAGAATGTCCAGCACAACCTCAGTCTGCGATCAAATGTAGTAGGGCAGTCGAATGGTCCAAAAATAAATCAAATATTTTACAATTGCCGTAAGTATATAAATAATTCCCTAAAAAGCCAATATTGACAAATTGAGACGAATTAAAATTTTTACTAGAAGTCATTAACATTTTGCTTGGGGAAATTTTTTGTTTTGTTAAAATGACCACATAACCTTACGCCAATACCCCCAGGAAGCAAATTAAGCTTAGTCAAAAACCTTTAAGCAGGTGTAGAACTAAATCGAGAATAAAATATTGATGTGGTTGACTCTTCACATATCCTGCCCTGATAAACTTTACCCCTTCTTTCAAAGTCCTTTTTTTAACTTCCCTACCATTTGAAAAAACGTTAACCAAATGAACAATACATCCCAGTAGGCACACCATGGTCAAACGACATCGTTTGGCCAATATGCTCGCTGGGATCGCTTTGAGTTTGAAAAAAATAACTGGCTATTTTGCTTCCTTTTTTATCACAGCTGTGGTATACTAATCTGGAAGAATTTTTGTTGAAGGTTTTGTCAGTTTTGGTTTCTGCCAATTTTGATAAGTGGCAGTTTTTTGAATATCATTGTCTTTGATTGCTACGGGTAAGCCATTATCGGTACTGTGAAAATAATATACATGATGATGCCAGTACATATGATGATGATTTCCGAAAGCAGTTGATGAATCAGGAATAAGTCGTAATGATTGTGCCCAGTCGCTGACAATACGCTGATTGGGTTGAGTCAACACTTTTAAATTAAGTTTCTTGCACCAGGTAAAAGCGGTTTTACAGACAGAAGATACGTGTAATTTGTTTCCAATGGCAGTCCAACACAAACCAGAGTCCTTGTCTTTGAGTCTGATTGGAACTCCATTATCTATTTGAAATATTCAAAGTATAAGATTACGTGCATTGAAGGAGAAGATTATTCCAATGAAAAAAATTTTAGACCCCTTACTTTATCAGTCAACTTATGATGACTTGTCCTCCTTTTTAAAGCACCTTTACGTTAGAAACTACAAAAATTTCAGATCCCAGATGCTAACGTTGTGCCTTGAGATAATACGTAGGGATGGGCGGTAAAGGTAAACTTCATGCAATAAATAAATGCCAGTTTCTCGAAACACGGACGTATAGGAAGGCGTAAAGGAAGATCATAAGGCCGTTTTCTATTCAACATAAAATTAGGATAGAGGTTAAAGTGAAGGTTCACTTCCTCATTGCGTGAATGAAAAACGACTTTTTGGGTTTCAAGCCAAACAAACTTATTTTAGCCTGTTCACCGAATTTTCATCGGGGAAAAGTTACGTCTGTGTCAGTTAATAGCTTGTTTCAAGCTATAAATAATGAGAAGCACGCACCTGGCCCCCCGTCTTGGAAGTATTTGTACGGAGAGCTTGACTGTTTTTTGCTTCAATTGATTATTTTTACAAGCAAACCTTGGACAGTACATTATATCAATAAACACTGTTCGAAAAGTTTCTCTTTGAGTAGAAAACGTGTCATCATTTTCGGGCAATATTAGACTAATAGTTATGATAACTTCCCCGTTGTAAGTGTCGAAATAAGGTGCCTAAAAGATATAAACAAAACTACTGAACGGACTTTGATGGAAGAATACATATTTCCATGCGTCCTCGTTTTTTCTGCTAATCGAGATTCTTTTTCTCTCTCGTTTCTAGAATGAGGAAAAGGATGCTAGAAATACTACGATCTTGGAAACTAATTTTTTGACTTTGAGGGTGTTTAGAACTTTTTCCGGCTAGGACAATGTGTGATGAAAGCTCTGTAATTCAGAAATGGTATGAGATTTTTATTTCATACAATTTGGTGCTAAGATTCAGTCTATAATGAGCTGAAGAAGCCGGAAAAACGCGAAAATATTTCAAGGGTACTCAATCTCGTGTTTTGGCTCAATAATGGTCGATTTTTCAATATCTTGGGTCCGACTCCTTAATTAACCGTAGTCCAGGATACAGGGGAGCCTAGTACCTAAGTTCCAAAACCTTAGTCCATTGGTAAACTAAGAAAATAAACTAAAAGAAAAAAATCTCATTTCAGGTTTCCACCATTGGAACACGGTACCCGAGACTACCATAAGTAGGGACCACCGACCCGAGGCCTTGATGCAAGGTGGGACCCTGATATTGGTTGGATTTGGAACCCCCAATTTAAGTTGGACCCGAGACCTGGTATCCGAATGCGAGGTGGGACTCCGGGTTCTTATGGGTGGGATCCGAGACCCTAATCATGGAAGATTGATTTTAGATGGAAGGATTCATTTTCCATCATATCGTACTTTTAGATTATTTTCTATTAGAAAAAAAATGCAATCCCGTGAGAAGTTAAGAAGAATGAGTGAAGTGAAATTTGAGTTTGTTAAAAGAAAAAGGAGGCTGGGGACGAGTTAGCAGATTCTCGAGTTATGACGCCACAAATTATATACAGTTTTTCTGGGTTTTGTGGTTTGCGACAGTGTCATGTTAAAAGCGCTAGCACTCAAATTTAAAGTTTATTTCAGCTTCTTTGTAGTATTGATATAGCAATTGCAAGGGCCAATGGCATGTATCAAATCAAGTCATTAGGTTCACAACGTACCAAAAGCAAAGCAATTTAGAATGGAGCTTTTACACAGCAGGTAACAGCATGGATTTGGACTGGCTACTCACCGAGACTCTTTAATCCTTACTTTACAGAGCTGTTGTTTTGTTATAAAAGATATCAAACCCGGAATTGTGACTTAGGAAGCTTCAACGGTTAAGGAACACGATTTTCCTCACAACATTTGGAGCATTGAAAAACTTCGTATTCTCAGCTATTAGCATAACTTGTATAAATAACAGAAAACTAATAGCTGAGAATACGGAATACGGAATAGTTTGCTCCTTGAGTCCAAGAACACTTGTTCTTGTAAAACCAAAGTGTGGAAGTTAAGAATTTTTGTTAAAAACGTGTAAGGTGCGCAAATTGTAGGGGTAAAGCGACATTTTCACTCAATAATTAAGTTAATTAAACTTCACGGATGTGAGCACAGAAATGCTAACCTTGTTCCCAGTTTCCCTTCTTCTCGAAATGAAGACGACACAGGCAATAATTCTTTAGGAGCGACCATCCAAATAAGAAAGATAAAAGAGCTTTAGTTTCGCTTGTCAGTCGTCGTTCAGCAGTTCTAACTCGTTTTCCACTTTTTGTTACTCGTTGTTCACTCGTTGTCACTTTTTGTCATTCGTTTTCCGATTTAGTATTGTAGGTGTTTCGTTAATTGATGTGACTGTTTTGTAATTCTATTTTTAATTACCACATTTCCTGTAATAAGCGCCCAGTTTTTATTAAGCGCCCTCCTCTAATAAGCGCCCACTACAATTCAAAAATAATTTTATAAGCGCTCCCTTGAATAAGCGTCCAGGGCGCTTATTAAAGACATCAAAGAAAAAGAAAAAGAGAAAATATTCCATATTTTAAGATATATCGAAAATAACCCGGCAAACGAAGTTGATGAAGATGACAAAGATGACGAAGATGTTGAAATTTGAAAAAAAATCAAATTGTTTGAATTTGTTCTATCTTTCTTTCTTTGGATTTCCAATAAGCGCCGTCTCTAGTTATCAAAATTTTAAAATAAGCGCCCCCTCTAATAAGCGCCCACTCAAATTCGAGAAAAAAAATTAAAGCGCACACGGCGCTTATCACTGGAAATACGATATATTACTTGCAAATAAATAAAATTGAGACATTATTAGAAGAAAAAAAGATTTTGGTAGTGTGAATCAATCGAACAAAGAGTGCACGTACAAGCTGCTGTGACTCTACACTCCAATCGATGCATCACAAAATACGTTTATTAATGAACAGGATTCCTTACAATGGCGGTGACCGTTGAGTACCTAAATATCTCCTGAACTAAACTTGATCAGAACCTCAAAATTTGTACAAATGATATTCAGACTGTAATGAACAACGTGAGATAAACCTTTTTTTCTGACAGGGTAAAATCTACAAATGTTGTCGGATTTTCATGGCTAGATGGGAAAATATGGTTGATTTGTTTGCCCTGGTTAAAATAATTAAGTACTGATGCCAGCATTTTCTTAGCTATTTGGCCAACAAGTTTTAATGAATTCAAAAGTTACTACTCATTAGCCTTGCCATGCGTGAGTTATTATTGATAGGCTGTTATCTTTTCGACAGCAAAAAAAAAATAATCATGGCCGTAATATATTGATAAAAGCGCTCACAAGTATTTGGAAATCTTCTTTTATTAGAAAGAACCAATGTTTAAACTTTTTTAGTTCAGGAACTTGGGGACTAGGCTCTTTTGTACCTTAAACCACAGTCAGTAAAAGAGTTGGACCCAGGATATTGAAAAATTGACCATTATTGAGCCTCAACATGAGATTGAGCACCCTCGAAATCAAAATATTTGGCGTTTTTGAGCTGGTTCCGTTCATTTTGGACTGAATTTTAACACCAGTCTGTATGAAACGATTATTTAGTCTTTAGAATGTTTGTAATTTATATGTAATTTCATCAAAATCTCATGCCATTTCTGATTTACATGACCTTCATTAAAAACTGTCCAATCTGAAACAAGGCTAAAATCCACCGGATTCTCAAATATTGTGACCAAGATTGTAGTGTGGCTACGTGTAGTTTTCAGCACAGAAGTAAGGAAAATAAGAAAAAAACGACAGCCAACAAATTCAAAGAATAAAACAAAGAGTTACAATAAAGTTTATGAGAAAAGTAAAAAACAATTTACTTGAGAGAATTTTTACTTAATACTATATAGTAAACGTGTTGTCGTTTAGGTCTGGGTGATAAGAAAAGAATGTTGGAACTTGACCTTTAGAATCGGGATTAGGAACCGTACACACGAGACCAGATAAATTATATTCATTTGGAATCTCCGAGTTTTGGGTAATGTTACTGACTGGTCCCGTACCAAAGACGGCTTTTAATTGAAATCTTGCTGTTGCTCTGAAATTAAAAATATAACGATAACCTAGCTTAAATATCTTGGTCAAACGACGTTGAACTAATGTTGAAACAACGTCGCTCGATCATGATATTCATGCTGGGAAATTACTAGTATTCACATGCACCAAACTTTGGAGCGTTTCGAACCTCTAAGGGAAATCGTGAATTAAATGGAAACAAATTTCAGCGAAAAAACATCATTTTATTTGCATTTGTATTTCTTATTGTTTTCTCTCGTGTATTTGTTGCTTCGGCCTGTTATAGGATGAGTGTGAATAAAAGGTGTGTTTTATTGAATGAAAACTTTAAAGCTTAACAATTTCCGTTGGAAGCTTCAAAGGTCAAATTGCCTGGCTTTTCGAAATTTAGAAACAGGCACGTGCAACAATTATCTTTTGGACTTAGTTTCATTTATTAAGTTTCTAAATACGATCTTCCTTGATAAAATGAAACTGCAAAAAGACTACAATATACATATACTATGCATAACAATATATTGCAGATGTGCCATTTTCTTCATCAGCTAAAAATTTCTTGACGATCGGCTAATATTTTTCACTGTAACATTTTTTCCCAAAATTTGGGGCCCAAGCCTCTTTTTGACCAAAATTCGAAAAATCAAACTCAAATTTGAAACCAGCACCCTCGACTTATTCTAAGTGCAAGTTTTATCATAAGCATAATATTTGGGAATCTGAGGATTTTTATCCTTGTTTTAGGTAGGACTTGTTTCTCATAAAAGGCCAGTAAGTCAAAAACTGTAGACAATTTTCGTTCCATCAGGATTGGTGTTCAGATCCAGTCTAAAATGAACAAAAGCAACCGAAAAAATGCGAAATATTTTGGTTGCAAGAAAAGAAGAATCATATCTTTCAATTACAGAGGAAAAAACTTCACAATTTTTTAGGTACCCCCTCTTCAAAAATTACCCAAATGAAGAAGATGTGCAAAATATTTTTAAAAAAAAGTTTTCGGCACAAATTTTCCAAATAAAAAGTTAGAAAAAGTCAGAAAATTTCAGAATGATATCACTAATATTTAAAAAGTTATTTGCAAAAGAATGAGAGTCAACTTCACCCACCCGAGTGAAATCTTGAACTTGAAACAGAACTGAAACAAAAAACTGCATTTTTACTTTAGTTTTTATATATGGCCAGCAATATTTGTGTTAAAACTACTTGATTTACTGTTCTCCAACACTGTGAGTCTTAACTGTCTTAGTCTGGCCTTGTTTGATTCTCAGCCTTTTTCCACACTGTAACCACTTACGAGAGGGATGTAGTATCCACTACTTTCGATACCATGTTATTGTTCGTCTGCCGTACATTCCGTGCAATGTATTTCGTGCTCTCTAAACGAAGCCTCGTTAGCTGTAGACTGTATATTATATTGTATACACGTTTCATATTGCCGACTGGTCATATGGATCATGTTATCGGATTTTTGATTGATAATAGCATGACCCATATGACCAGTCGGCAATGTGAAACCTCTTAGACGTCAGGAGAAATCCCTTAGTATCTGAGATAGGGGTGCAATGCAATGACGTCAGTTTTTTGGCTGGATGTGTCCGCGCATGTTGTAACTTTAAATATTTTCGTGCATTCTTTGTTAGTGGCACACAAAAAAGTGTACACCATAATGGCTGCCAAAATTTCAAGCACTTGGTAGGAAATATTACGCACACTTAAATGTCAAGTTTGCTGCGCTCGCTTCACTTAGCTCCGCAACAAAATCTGAAAGGACATTTCGTGGCACTGGAGATAATTGGGGCATGATAAGTAAGTCTGGTGCAAATTTAGTGAACATAGTTCCTTCAAAGTATTCAAGTTTTCTTATATCACTTAGCTTCTTAAATAGAATATGCGTCCATGACCTCTGGAGGCCCTTTTTTAATTTGAAATTACAAAATTTGAACCCATGACGCTTATGCGGAAAAACAATCATTAGGTCAAATTCATTTGAATTTCATGCTTAAATAAATGTTAGCTAAATTTTGTAGAACATCGGCAGAAAATGCCAGAAATTTGTTGTGTTAAAACTATGAGGATTGTTTGTTTGTTTGTTTTTTTGTTTGTTATTACGTGACACAATACAGTGACCTTACAACTTTCAAGAAAACGATGAAGTCATACCCTGGGAAACTTTTTTCAATAAATGTCTGCATGAACTCTACTTTTGTTTTTGCTTTAGGTTCTAATTTCGTAAACTCCTCTTCGAAGACATAAACAATGTTTTCTTCTGCGTCATGAAACGACATCCAAGCTGTTCCAGATGTTTCATTGTTTAAATTAGGATTGTTCAGCTTTCTATGAGAAACAATGAGAACTAAGTCTTTAATTTTTGAAAAATTTCAAAAAATCGAAGACTTGAATTCCAAAAGTGCTAATTACGCCGACTCTAAATATTAATGCGTTTCAGGGCGTTGAATAGAGTAAAGACGATCTTACAACAAAATTAAATTATTGGTTGAAAAGTTTGGAATATCTTTGAGCATATCACAAGCACTTACAGAGGGAAAATCGAAACAAGTCAACAAGTTCACCCGGTATTATCCAATATCCGATTCGAACAAATTTGATATATTGTGTAGCAACGAAATTGAGTGCCAATTTAATGTTCTGCATGCAAAATTATTCTCAAGGATGGAGCTACTTACAGTGTATCTTGCGAGCGCTGAAAGGCGACTGGCGACTGTTTGTACCAGAGCATCTCACACCAAAAAAAGATGTATACATCTTTCTTGTGCCATCGATATGTGTGCCTGCAGTAACAGATATCCAATTTTGTTTTAATGTGCCACTTTTCCCGCCGAAAATTACATGTTTTGTACCAACGTGAACATCAGTAGATAAACAGAAATGTTATGAAGCGTTACAGAAGTTTTATATTTTACTTTGTAATAATTACCTAACTTATTTTTCTGCTACTCTTGATATAGCTACCTATAATGACTGGTCAGTATTTATAACATTGAAACTGAGAAAATATTCCTTATTTACACTACTGTTGCTCCATCTCTTTTTAAACGAGTTTGACTGTCAAAATTTTCAAAAATGGTGGATAAAGGGATCCTTTATTTACTTGCTTACTAATTTTTAAAGAGGTAGCAGGTAAAAATTAATGTAGCAAAATATTATTTGTGATACTCACCGTAACGATTTCCTGTTTTTCCAGAACCCATGTGAAAATAGTAATTCCTGTTCTTTGTACAGTCTAGGTTTTTGACAACCATTTTGTTATCGAAAGTTTCCAATGGGTTGAATTCTCGTTTTGTGTTTCCGTCCTTGACCGTTTCATTGACGGTGTTTTCGAACCCTAAAAATTGCATGATGACTAGCTACTACCCATGCTCAAGATAAGACAATAGTACAAACAACAACTTTAAAGGAATAAAGAAAACAATCAGGTGAGTAAAATAAAATGTACGGGTAGCATAATGGTGAAACAATTTTTTTAGATCATTTTAAGTTTTGAAAATTCGAGTGCTTCTCCAACCACTAATGCAACTGAATCAAGGGAAAATATTTTTTTCCAAGAGTTATTTTTGTTCATTAGGCCAAGGTAAATTGATTTTCTGTTATGCGTGTCCGGGCGCATTCGTATTTTTTTGACGCATTTGTCGTTTTTATACCCAAATGAGCGCGTTTGTGCTTTTTATCATCTTCTATACAATGACCACAAACTTTACCTACATATTCTGCCATTATGAAGTCTAGTTCGTGAGCATTGGTAGCCGAGCATGATGACACAGTAAAAAAAAAGACATTAGTTGGTATTGGTTTCAGTTATTACGCAAATAAGTTAACAATGGCTGTTTGTTAGCGCGTTTGACTTTTTTCGTTCATAAAAAGCACCCCGCGTTCGTATTTCTGCGTGTTGCGCATTGGGTTTTTGACCTGGGCACGCACAACAGAAAATCGATTTATCTTGGCCTTACTAAAGAGTAGTTTATCTTGATTCAGGCGATCTTTCGTGGTCACTCAGTGATGAAATACCGTCTAATTAAGACGTCAAAGATGTCAAACGTTTTTCAAGGTTACAACTAGACCATATTGGATTTTTCAGTTCTCGTGAGTTAGTACAGAAAACATTCCACTATCGAGTTACAAAATAAACCATCGCCAAGCTCTAAATTTCAATAATGAACTGAGAAAATTTCCCTGGACCAGATTTTTATACTTCTCTGCATAATCGTGGTAGTACAACCTCATTGGAACTTTATTTGATCAATGTCTTGGATTTGCTAGACCTTCACAAAATAGAACTCATCCAAAGCAACCCAATTAAACTCTGTGTAATTGAAAAAAGAAATGGGTGATTTGAAAAAAAAAATAATTATATACCGTAATGCATCGATTAAGCGCCTCCCTCGATTAAGCGCCCCCTCGATTAAGCGCCCCCTATAACATTAAAAAAATTTAATAAGCGCCCCCCTCGAATAAGCGCCCCCTCGATCCTAGTAAAAGGGGCGCTTA
>JAYJMG010129535.1:0-13990 GCA_036873935.1 Stomotoca atra
AGAAAATATGAACTTTTTCACTTTTCAAAAATTTACAGGCTTTCCTATTGAAATTTTTGAGCCTACATAATTTTTTTCAAAAAATACTAGTTACCATGCCTCAAATTTCAAAAAAATTAGCATAAAGATTGCATATAGATATTTAGGAAAAGTGACAAAGTTTCAGAGCCTAAAACACAATATCTGAAAAGTTATTAAAGATCAAAACTGCCGCGGGCACTTTATGCCCCCCCCATGGCTAATAGGGTTAAAACTTTCACAGTATAGAGCTACACTTTAGTGCATCACAAAATGAGGAGAAAGATATTTTTAATGACTTTGCTTGCATTTTACAAGTCAGAATAAAAGTGCAATCGGTTTCCATCCACTTCTTTTATTTTTGAATAGTTGTAAACCAGTAAGTTCACTATTACAAAACTTTTTCTTAAAGACTTTTTTTTACTTGACGTCAAAAAGAGGTATATATTGTAAACACTAGACCATGCATGAACAAAAAAGTACAAATTGTGCAATTTCTCTCGACATTTCCTCCTGAAAAGCCAATTTCTTTGCTCCACTAGACTGGCCTGGCTGAAAATATCTGAGTGGGGGGCACGAATGAAATATTGCGGATGCATGAGTAGGCAATGTTTCTGATACTATTCGCTCACCCATTTTATTACTTAGCTTCAGCATGTTTCATATGTTTTTACCAGAAAATAAAACGACCGGCGTCAATGGTGCAGTTGAACTCATTTGTCTTGTTACCGAAAACTTGTTCAGGCAACATTGCTATATCATGTCCATGGTAAATCATAGCAAACCATATGGTAAGGCAGATGAAAAATAACTTTTCAAACTTTGTTTCCCGCCAAAGAGTCAGCAAAGGCAAGTTCAAATGTTTCACTACTAAATATATTGCCATAAATGCAAAGAAGAATTCCATTAACACTGTGGTCCCAATCCTTTTACCATATTCCAATACAAAGTCATGGAGATAGACACGTGCATCTTCTTGTGTCAAATGTGACGTTTGTTTTATAATGTGCAAAAATGATAGAATGGTATATGGCAGTACAGCGTTTATAATCTCGCAAAGAAATCCAACCAACATTGCGTCAGATACGAACCGCTTCATTGAGGGCGATGGATAAATGCTACTAACTCTCTTGAAACATGACATAGACAATTTCATAAGTAAATAATTAACTAACAACATACTCAATCTTTCCAAAAATGAGATTACGACCTGAGCAAAGTTCATCAAAATATATGGTGTGAATGTCTTTGATAACTCAATATGTGCTTGCAATAGTCGATATTCATATCTGGAAATAATGTCAAGAGCTGCTGAGAGAAGATATAATTTTGAAGGGCGAAACAAATCTTGTATGTGCTGGATAAACACTCTGGAAAACAGTTTCATGATGTATGCAGGAATCATAACAGCAAATACCATGATAAATTTCGTATTTTTGTTTGACCACACGTATACGGGAAAAATTAGGTTAATCAGTATAAATCCATAAACTGACAAAAGAATATTTTGTAATACAATGCCAGTACCAAATTTGATATTTCCAAACCATGTTTCTTCATGCTCTGCTGCTATTACATAGGTGCTAACAATATTTGTAATGAGCCATAGTCCTGTCAAGATATAACAGTGTTGATTTTTGCATGGATACTTGTCTAACTTTAATAACGCTATCCGAAAGAATAAGTCGATCACAAATGCAGAACCGTGGATCTTCCAGTTCTTAATGACTCGTTTCCATTGAAAGATGAACGAAAGCTGCGACACGAACCAAACTTGCAGCAATGAGCTTGCTATGATATTAAAAGATATTTGGTATTTGTTGTTAGTACTTTTACATGGGTTCAGAGAAGGCAACATTAAACACGACACTAGGACAATAATCATTGCCGATAAGGTAATTTTGATCGTAGTTTTGAGGGATTCCATTAGCAGCTTACATTTACTTGGCATCAAGTCTTGATCTGGAAATTCTTCGTAGGGTATAGCTGTTTCTCTGATTCCTAAAATGACATTTTCCTCGTTTAGTAGACCATAGTCATCATTTTGAAAGGTAGAGTTTCTATTTTTCTTCCCATAACTCCACAATTTACATAGCAGTTGACCAAAAACAGACATACAGAAAAACAAAATTCCACCAGGTCCATATTCGAGTTTTTCCAACATGATTTAATTCCGCGCAGAGAATTTTTTTCCCGCGAAAACGTCAAATTTGCACAATTTGTTAGAAGGTAAGTTTTTGTCCGCCTTGCATAAGTTCTTTGCATAAGTTCAATTAATCACCGCAACTTTTTTTATCATTTTTTTTATCGAAACCAAAATTCATAGACGTCATAAAAAGTAAGATTAAAAACTAATTGGACGCTGACAATACATCCTTAATTGACGCTAAAGTTCGTTATGATCAAAACATTTTACAAGCTTGTTTTGAGTGAATGAGGAAGTTTAAGGGTAAGAATTTTCTACACATGAGGTTGTTCCACCACAGGAATCAAATGCGATATTATCTTTCATTCATGGTCTTATAAATTTCCGCGTGAGATAACCTTTACGAGTTTTTATATTATGGCATTGTTCAAAAGAGAAAGAACAAAAGAACAACAACAAGTGAAGCATGTTATAGCTTTCAAATACATTTGAAACATCTTGAAATGAAACGTCACCAAGTAGAATCACTATATTGAGAAAAAAAGCAGAATGAAAGTGATTAGTAACTAGAAAATGCCTTGCATATTAACAATCGCGTTTCGATCTGCTTGTTTCACCGCAGTGTTGATGGAAAGGTGTTTCGTGTTGGGTGTTTGCACCCTCGCCCCCGAGGTTTTGATTTATTCCGCATGAAAAATTGTATTCTATTCGTTGGATTCATTCAATAAAAATGAATGCAATACACAGCAATACAAAATTTTGTTTCGTACACGCAATATATTGCTATCGCTTCAAGCGCTGCATTTGTTGGTGCAGCGCTTATAAAATATTTTTGAGTTTCGGGGTAGCTTAATAGAGGGCGGCGCTTAAAAGAGGCCCGGGAAATACCGTATTACCTGATACACACCGGCTCTAATAAGCAAATTTCCTTGTTAAAAACACTATAGCCATCGGTAAAATTATTTGTATTGTCTCTTCTTTTTCCTCTTTTCGAATAGCAAACACACAAACGGAAGACTACAGACTTTTTTCATAAATAAGTTGCACAGTAACCAAATTCTTGTTTCAATACAGATTTTTTATGCTTTAGGATCCATCGCGAAAAGTTAAATAAGTTACCAAAATTGCAAGTACATTATTCACAACGTTACAACCCTAAAGTTTTATGTTTTTATGAATAAGAAGCATGGCTACTTTCTCCATGCTTTTTTGTTAATGCAGTGAGCAGAGCTTTTACCTTAAGAGAAGAAATTTTCGCGAGAATTTAATTTCGCGAGTCGAAAAAAAATTGATTTTTCGCGGGAATTTAATTTCGCGAATTTGGAAAAAAATTAAACTTTACGCGGAAATCCAATTTTGCGAAACGCTTGTATTGATAGTTTTCGTTGAATCAAATAGCGATGCCAGAAGTTTCCGTATCAAAAAAGTGTCAAATCGAGAGAAATTCCAGTAAAGAAAAGCAAAAGGAAAATAGAAAAGAAGGGAGATGTTCCCTCACACGATATCTCTGGAGTTTGTCGTCTGTGCCTCGACCTACTGCAACAAAGAAAATGAAAGTTATAGAAATAGATTCAACTGACTGATAAAAAAATGTGTGCGTTTTTTTCAAAACCTGCTCTCCTATCCTGGCCTCTTTTGTTTTTGTATCGTCTCTATTCAGGGAAAAAGTAAAATAGCATGACAAGTCTTCTTATAATGGAAAAACGAAATCAAATTCATGTATTTTCGCTTATGTTAATACAAGTTTTCGAGTCGAAAAGGGGAATCCTTTTTTCGCGAGAATTTAATTTCGCGAATTGCTTTAAATCTGATTTTTCGCGGAAATTTAATTTCTCTGTCCGCGAAAATTTCTTCCCTTAAGGTAGTTAAAAAGTGAAAACAAAACAGGTGTTTCCATTGTTTATATTATCTAAAAATTATTGAGCATAATGAATTTGTCATCCTATTGATCCATAATTATTTTCTCCGAACTTAAAATTCCCGCACAATTTTACACAATTACGGAACCTACAGATATGAAAATGCCGAATGAGTGAAAAAAATTCTCTCAGGACGACCATGTTTGCATTTTAAACACTCGCGTATTACGCGATTGAATTATAATAAGTCTATGTTGAAATCAGGATCAAAGTCATGATGAAATACTTGCTTATACACATAAAAAATACGCATTTTTTTTGTAAGAATAGTGTAATTTCGTTTCAGTCTCAGTATTCTTAAACTAAAACCATATTCAGCTTGGAGTATTCTTACAACTTTCTGAGAAAAAATGAAATTTCGTCCTTATGCTTATACTGTACCGTAATTGCTCGATTTAGCGCCACCTCTCGATTAAGGACCCCCTTTTGAGATCCAATTTTTAAATAAGCGCCCTTCTCGAATAAGCACCCCCTCCGAGATCCAATTTTTTAATAAGAAATTGGAAAATTACGTGCTTCCTCCCTCCCAGGTGCTGACACCCCTTGTTTATTTTATTTTATTTTTTGTTTTGTTTTCTTCTCCTCAATCTTGAGGCTACTGTAAATATTCTTATGGTTTCTTAAAATAAGGTCAAATTTCGGCCTGATATTCTCAAAAATAGTATTCCTGCAAAAACAAAAAACAAAAAAAACCCAGAAAATCATTTATTTCTAAATAAACACTGAAGTGAAACACCACTGTTGTTAACATAATAACTTAGCAAAGAAATGTTAATATCGAAGCAAAAAAGAAGAAGAGAAACACATATACATCCAGGCATTTGGACACTTTTTTTATCCACCTTGATCATACTCTCAGCTCTAAATTCAGAAGTCACAGAAGAGTTTATTTCCGTCTGTTTTTGTATTATGCGTGTCAGTGTGTAAAAAATTCACAGCCCATACCTTCAGAGATCCCTCAACATAAGTGTCTCTTTGCAAAAGAAAAAAAAAACAATCATTGAAACAAAGTCCAAAAGCCAGTACTTATAGGTGAATTTAGGTGACAAGTAGCGGTCTAACAATTAGTAATTCATACCAGGTTAGAAACAGTCACACTAAACAAGTGTTTCATTATGATACAATACAAGCATCTACAAAAAATTTATTTACGTACAGACTCTCACAACCACCATTTGCCAATTCTATTTTTAAATCATAAAATCAGAACACATAAATACACCGCACAAGCTGAGAAAATAACAATGCATCGTTTATGATGCTGAATGTGCGCTTATAGACCAGGTAATTTGGGGGGGTCTGGGTCACCCGAGAGGTGAAAAATTTTCTTTATGATTTTTGAGTTCCTAATATACTATATTTTGAGAATCGTGATATGGTAAACGGCCTGAAAAGGTGGCAGTAATTTTCAGGAGGACGTCAAACAAGGGGTATTTTTTGACTTTATGTCGATTTATAAGGGATTTTGCTTGGGCCTTAAAATGTACCATGTGTTCTTTAAATTGTATTTGTGAAGTAAATATTTAACAAAATGTAATGAAACTTTGCAGACCTGTCACACATATGTTAATTTTGAATTTTCATTTAAAAAAATAATTTTTCTTTCGCCAGGGGGCAGTGTACAAATCAAAACCATGGGTAAAACCCTTAAAATCGCTATTTTTAGACTATTTTTTCATATTTCTTTCACTTAACCATGTTTTAAAGATCTGAATGCTATTGAAATTTCTCACAAATATGAAAATATGTAATTCCTAATCAAAAGAAACAATTTTTTTCTGTCTGGGGGAATTTTAAAGAAGAAAAACGGGGGTAAAATGCCGAAAAATCGTTATTTCAAACGTCAAAAGGCTCTATGGATTGTGCTACCATCTATAAGCTTATATACATATATATATAAGGTTTTTAAAAGCTGTTTTTCCAACTAACTCCAATCCTAAAAGACTCAACAGTCACAGTGTCCGTTTTTCAGCGTGATTACACTTTGCTCATATGCTGGCATGCTGGGGGTGTTGCAATTTGGACTACCAAGTACTTCTTTTCGCCACCAACAAATCCAACCACGTTATTGGCTCTTGAATGTAAAACTTTATTTCTTTCCGATACATATAGTGAATGTTTATCAGCAAGCAACAAACTCGCTTTAAACATTTTACTCGCAGATTCTGTAAAAGCTTGTCTCGATAGCAGAAATTCAATGGAAACAGCTGACTTATCGAGAAACTGGCCGTCGTGAAAAATGACAAGATTCTTGGCTTTTTGAGCAGTGGGGATCAGGGCTTTCTTCTCGCGCTAATCCAGCCTATCGAAAAGCGAAAGAAGCGCTGGGATCGAGGCTGTATCATTGACAACTTTATCTGCGATGAACTTATTCACAATCTTGTTTCCATAATTCACCATTTCTCACGTCTCATCGGGCAAAGCTTTGAAACGAGCGCAATGGCCTCTTCTCCCTCCTCATCTTCAAGCTGACGTTTTTCGCCAAGCTGTTGAACTGGTTCAGTGGCCTTGTAAGAGGAGTTGACACTCAAGTCAACATCGTCTTCAGGATTATCGTGATTCTCAAGATTTATAATGATTGCGGTTTATCTTTTCCAAAAAAACAAAGATTTCGTCCTTCGCTTGCTACGAGATAAACTGAAAGTGGTTAGAGTTTCCAATATGATAGAGATTGGGATCGATTAACCAATTTTATATCAACGGAGATTTTTAAAAATAAAATTGAGAATGCAACTCGCAAAAAACTTAACTGAAAAGAATGTCTCCATCGCTAACTTTGTTACGAAGTCTTTTTTTGTTTGTCTGCCAATTGTTTAAAATTGAAACGAACTATTTTATTTTGATTGAGGCCAACTAATAGTTATGTATAAACAATAAAAAAAATCATCTTCTAACGTGCCTTTGTGGAAGATGGACGCGAGGAATTGACTGAATTTTTTTTCATTTAAGTCAAATGTTTTAATTTCTAAATCAAATGGACACTGCGTAAAAAAACTTTAACCCAGTTTATTCAGAAAGTTACCTCACAAATATTAACTCGTATTATCTCCCATAGTATAGTGGAAACCAAGCTTTAAGACAAATTTAGCGCACTTGAGTTGCATTATTGAAATGTAAAGCAAAAGACTTTTAACCCTATCCCACGCGAGGGTGGGGGGGGGTTGCCCGCGGGTGTCTTTCAACTTCAATAACTTTCGAACCAGTAAACATATGGAGCTGAAATTTACAGTAACTTCCTAACTTTTATTTGTAATCATTATGGTGGAAATGTTTTTTTTTGTATCCGTCTGCCATTTTGAATTATGACGTCATTTTTTGATTTTGTCGTGATTTTAAAATGATAATTATTGATAAAAGAGTCATGTATTTCATTTTAAAATAAAATGATAATATTTTTTGACTTTTGAATTATATCAGTTTTTGCGAATGTTGAATGTTATAAAATATAAGTTTACTAAATTACATGCATTTTCCTGACGTCAGCACATTAAAATATTGATTTTCTTAAAAAAACGTTTTTTCAAAGTCGATATTGACGTCACCAAAATTTTTGATGCCGTCATCACTATTTAACCACGTGACCTAATTCAAAATGTTGCCATGTGTCCAAAGATAAGTCGTACCAAGTTTCATGTGTTTTGGGCTAAGTGAACAGGTTTAACAACGATTTTCGTGACGCGGGAACCGCCCCCCCCCTTTGGTTTCGTCCGTTTTCATGGTCTTTTTTTTCTTCCTTTTTTTGCAAATCAGTCAAATTAGCTTTGATGCACTGAACATTTTAGACTGGATACAAATAAAAAACTACTGATGACGATATCTTCTGAATGAGACATAATTACACCATGAAACTTGGCAGGTTTCATCCCTAAGTCCAGTCCTTTGTCTCAAGTACAAAATTTTGGACAACGCGTCTTGGTGACGTCACAATTTGGGTAAATTTGGTGCTGGGAATTAATCCTTAATATCTCTCCAACAAATCATTATTAAGCCACAAAACGTGGTAGGTGGCCCAATATACCGAAGACCTTTGACAATAAGTAAAATATTGTGGCCAAACCTATTGATGACGTCACGATTTGGGTAAATTAGGTACTGGGCGTTTATCTTTAATATCTCAACAACGAAGCATTGTTAAGCCACAAAACTTGGCAAGTGACCCAATACACCGAAGACCTTTGGCAATGAAGTAAAATTTTGTGACCACACCATTAATGACGTAATAAATAGGCCCAAAAGAGCCTAGAATTTCACAATGCTCCGAATTTCTTGAAAATTTGCACAAGTAACAATTTCAGGGTGCTGATTTCAAATCTCCGAATCATTTTTCCAAAATTTGACCCAAAAACGGAGGTTCGGACCCATATTTGGGCCAAAAATTAGAAATGCTCCGTTTTTCTTGAAAATTTGAACTTAGAACAGTTCAAGGGTGCTGATTTCAAATCTGGGGGTCAATTTTCAAAATTCACCGGAAGGCGAGTTTGCTCAGGCGAGTTACGGACTGATGACAATGTATGAAATTCAAAGCGCACTATGCGCGCATGGAATTGAGTGACGAATTAAATGGTTTTATTTCATTTTTGGCTTGCTTATAATTGGAAAAGGTTAAAGGAATTGCAAAAATCAGTCATATCTTCAAAAATCGCGATAAAGACGATTTTACCCCCGGATTTGATGACGTCATAAAAACAAAAATTAAATAACATGTTTTCTAACGAGCAGATTTTGAAAAAAAATTTACTGCATATATGGATTAGCATTTGCGACATTTTCATTTGGATGAATTTACAAAAAAGTGCTGGTGTCAGCAGAAATTATTGAAATAGCGTTTTCTCCAAAAAATGCTGACGTAAGCATATTTTTTAAATTTCGTACGTTTTAATTGAAAGGACTTGACAGTAACTATTTTCTGACAATTTTTCAAAAGTTTTCCAGCATTAGAACAGAAAATATTAATGTTTCTGTTTTTATGACGTCATCAAATCCGGGGGTAAAATGGTAATTTTGCGATTTTTAAGAATATGGCTAGTATTTGCAGCCACTCCCCCACCCCCCCAACCTTTTCCCATTACTAGCAAGCCTAAAGTGAATTAAAACCATTGAATTTGTCATGTAATTCCATGCGCGCATAGTGCGGGTTGAATTTCATGCATTGTCCTCTGTCTGTAACTCACCTGAGTGGGTCCGAATGATACTGAAAGTTTAACTTCTTTGATTTCTCTGGGACAATTGGTTCTGTAAGCAAGTAGCAGAAAGTCTACTGCCTGCCCGGGGCAGTTTTTTTTTAATTTCGCTAAAAATACGCAATTCTGGCGATGTAAGCCTTGAAAGCCCTTATAAAAGGTGCAAAAGCACCAGAAGTGGTAAAATAAGACACAACAAGTTTCAATATAGGCTTATACTTTTCACACTTTTTATCAGAATGATAACAGTACAACTTTTCAGTCTTTGTGGAAGTAATCGTGAATGATAGCGCTCTTTCTAGCGGCCCAGCCATCCATCAGAAGCTTGGAAGTTATCACATTGAAGACCTTTCGCAAACTCAAGAGCTTTTAGCTTGATGATGCTGGCAGAAATAATAGGAATGTTGTTGTGTCGGACGCTTTATGAACCATTTGTATATTGCTTTATCTAACTGTTCATAAGTCGCTGATTTAATTATTTTTCTTCTCGTTCCTGCATTGTTCTCCTCGATCGCCCGATATATGTCTTGTCTCTTTTTCATCCAGTGTGATATTGTGTTCTTTTCGACACCATACTTTTTGGTAATATAAATACCACTGTTACCTTTATTCGATCTCTTTTATAATGTATTTTTCAACTTCATGACTAAACAAAGACTTTTGGCTTGAAGTTTTCTTTGCGCTGACTGAACGGACGCCATGTTGTCTTCAAAAAATTTACTGTAAGTGCGTTTCAAACAACGTGTTATTTTTTTCGAAAGTTCGAATTCCTGAAATTTTCCGAAAATTTAGCAAAAGTTCCAGTTACGAGAGGGTAATTTGGCCCAAGGGACCAAAAATAGGTTCCACTTATCGAAAATTCCTGTTATCGAGGGGTCCACTTATCCGAAGAAATTAATAGGGTTTGTTAGGGCAAATCCAAGGGACCAAGGAAAATGGTTCCACTAAACGAAGGTTCCACTTGTCCGGGCTCCACCTATCGAGCGACAACTGTAGTGAAACTCGATGGCATTATATTTTCAACACAAGTGCATTATGAACCTACTTAAAGGAGGAAACCCCCAAAAATATCATCGAAACTTCAAAAAACAGATTTCGGGTGTTTTTATGCAGAAAATATCGAGGAATTCAATTCTGAATGTGTCGTTCTTTATATATTCCCATTTTTGTAACACAGAGTATGCTATTCTTCCCTAGCAAAGGTCATAGCAACCATCCATGTCTATAATTAAGCCACTTTTTAGCCCAAAATATCTGCTAGGAAAGATATTGCGTTTCTTTTCTAACATCTACTTTGCATTACGGGGAATAAAGTACATAAAATTGAAGCCCACTTTGTTGGAATATGGGGAGACAAGTAGAAGGTGCATATTAGTTTATATAGGAGAAGAAGAAGTTACATGGTAATGAGGGCAAAGTCAATTATTTAATTCAAGTGCAAAATGATGTGAATAATGCAAATTTTAACTTGGATCTGTGTCGCCTTCTTTGAATGCCAATACTGAACCAATTCAACCCTGCGGTGCTGGCCAACCGTTTCCAGAATTACCTGTTGTAGATATTGTAAATAAATCTGATGTATTGATCTCAAATGCTTCATTTCATAAAATTAAAGAGTTCCTGGCATCAGCACCAATAGAGAAAGATGAAAGTAAGTGGATTATGTGATATAGACACATCCATTCTGTCATCAACACAGTCATATCGATGCGTCGCTGTATCATTTAACATTGGTGTGAATTCTTCCTGAGAAAATGTGCTATTATTATTATTATTATTTGGTTCTTCTTACAAGAATTTAGCGTAAATATGAAATAATATAAAAAAAAACAAGTCAATGAACAACAAAATAGATAAATAAATAAATAATTAAATAAATGAAAAATAAAAATAAATGAAAAGTTACTTCTGACTGAGTATACGTGTTGTTGCTTTGTCAAAATAAAATGAGAA
Source organism: Stomotoca atra (assembly GCA_036873935.1). NCBI lineage: Eukaryota > Metazoa > Cnidaria > Hydrozoa > Anthoathecata > Pandeidae > Stomotoca > Stomotoca atra. Next base: position 11,217 of record JAYJMG010129535.1, read on the forward strand.
AGAAAGTACACGCTTGTCCTAACGATCAAAACAGGGATCTTCTCAGAATAGTACGGAACAAACTAAAATCTGAGATAACTGGAAAATCATCAACAAGATTCAAAATAATGTTACATACCTGGTGGTTATACCCATGAAAAGTTGTAAAGCGCTCAATCAAAAGTGATTACTATTATCGTTATACAAGTCAAGCTAGCAAATGAAGGCAAGATTGACGAACAAGGACCACAAAAATGAGGAAAAGTGGGACAATGCCTGTGATGCTGGACAAGAACTTACTTTGACTTGAAAAAATGATACTTTTAACATGTAAGCAGTGGTAAAAGTGTGCGAAGTAATTTTTTTGGTAACTTCAATCTTTAACGCCAATTTCTGAATAATAATAAATTTTAAGCTCCCGTCCAAAATATCTGAAGAACCGCTCGATCAAATTGCATGAAATTTTCAGGATATGTTCTATATGATGAGTGCTGTGATATGAGCGGAGCACTTTTTGTTAAATGGACATAGTTTTTTGTTTATTGTCTTCCGAAAAAGCCAAGAAATCGAATTTTTGGTACTGCGGATTCCAGGAAGTAGTACTGGGTAACCGTAACCTAATATGAAAAAGTGCTCCGCTCATATCACAGTACTACGCATGAAGGTGCTTTATGTCAAAAATGAGCATCAGAAATCAATTGAAACTGAAGATATTATGGACGGAGTGAACGATGAAAATTGCAATATGCAATCTAATGATCAAACAACTTTTTTCTAAAAATGTGTAGTTCTTGCTAAAAAGTTTTTTGGGGGTTTCCCCCTTAAGGATTGAGTTATTAGTGCACAGCTTGTTTGGCGCATATGTGCCTCGTGTTACTTTGAAATTAATTGAAAGTGACTTAAGTGGCTCGTGCTACCCATATATTTGCTCGTGTTACTCATATGTGGCTCGTATGCGACTTGCTTTGCTGAAAAATGACTCATCCAACTTTTTATAACTGACCGAATATTCGTCATAAAAACGATTATAGAAAACAGATGACAGAGTAGGACCAGACTTTTCGAATAGGTTATAATGAATTAATTTAAAGCAGATGTCAAATGTAAATATTGCCAAAAATTGGTAATTAGAAAATATTTCAGGGTAAAATTTGAGTACTCGAAAAAATGCAGTATTTCCTCTTTTAAACGCCGCCCTCTGATAAACGCTGCCATCCAATAAATGCCGCATCCTTCTGAGTAGGTAATGTATTAAACGCCGCCCTCTATCAAAATACCGCGCCTTAACCCTATTAGCACCTAACCCTATTGCAAGCGGCTTGGAAAACCCTAAATAGCTTAAAAACGACAACGCCTACAATTTTGAAACTTTGTGACTTTAAAATCGACTCTGTTTTACACACTTTTTCAAAGTGTCATGCCATGGACGTATTACCAGATCAAGATTTTCCAATTTTTCCTAAGAAAGGGTATTCAGATTTCTAATAATTTGGTAGAAATCACTGTAAATTTCAATTGTTCATAACTTTTGATAGATAAATGATATTGACTTGAAACTTTCACCAAGTATTAACCTCCTATAAATTATCCTGCTGATGTCATAAATTTTGAAAATGACATCCTGAAACTGAATGGAGCGCCAAAACGTCAAAAAATATTTATTGACATTTTGGCGCGCTATAGTACCTTAAGACCAAAATTCTCTTTTTCTTTCAGAATCTAAAAATAGAATTAAAAAAACTCCTATCTTTCAAAAGTTATCGTTCTCCAAAGGTAAGCATCTAAAATTCAAATTTAGGGACACAAAGTGAACTTTTTTGCCATTTTCCTAGTACACCTACACAATAGAACCTTCTTGCCACGGCGTTTAAAAGAGGAAATACGGTGTGCTAACTTGAAGTAGCAAACTCGAGATTTTCATTTAGTGTAACTCGGCCTTTAGATTTAACTGTCGTTATGTCAACTCAAACGAATTAACTAAAACCACACTTGATGAATAATTAAGTACTTTCAAAGTCCGAATTACACTTGTATGTTTTATGTCTTTGCACAATTAAATAAGATTTTTTCCTGGGAGAGAATTTGTAGAAAAGATACAGATGAAAAATCATTATTTCTGATTCAGACAATATTCTGGCCTGATGAAGCAATTTTGATTCTTGCTATTTCGTTGCTTTACTAGTAAAGATAGCATGTTAATGTAAACCAGGCTTTATTTATAAAGATGATCTTTCAACATGTTATGTAAATGTAGGTTATGTTATGTAAAAGAGACAGCATAACAAAATATACGACTACGTTAATAATAAATTTTAAGTTTTTGTGGTGTGTAACATAGGGAATCCACAACTATGTCGCGTAAAACCCGTGCAAGAAATTGGACAGAAGAGGAAAATGACATTTTTGCCCGTGTTCTGTGCGATGGAGAATATAAATTTGTTAGAACTTTAGAAAGACTGGCGTGGAAGAGAGGGTCGAACAACGAAGTCTTTAAACGAGTAAAGCAAATTTTCGACGCAAAGTTAAAGAAGAATGATTTGGGCAAAGCCGGTAAAGCTCGACAACACCTTGTGTCGTTAGACACAGCAATCCACAAATTGCGTCGAAAATACGCCAGTTTCAAAGCAGACATAAAAAAAATCAACGACCACCAAGCCAACGATGACAAAAATCAAATTCAGGAGAAATTACCCAATTGGTATAATATTCTTAACAACGCCATAAAGCAAGTGAACCGTGAAATACAGTTATCAGCTGACTCAGAAGATGCCCTCGTTCCTCTGCATCCACCAGAG
>JAYJMG010129646.1:0-23017 GCA_036873935.1 Stomotoca atra
GACAGTTAAAATTATTTTCGTTGCTTTTTAGTTGAAATTATGACTATGAATTAAGGTAGAAACTAACATTAGGTAAGTATTTCTGGGAAAAGAAAAACATAAAGCAAGTCTTTTTGATGACATAAAGTTTTCATAGTTACCTATTTTACGCATGCAGCACTTTAATATTTTGAAACCTCTTGTAGACCAGCCAGTTGTGTGTTTGAAACAATTCAACGTGTGCTGCACATCACATTTATATTTTGCAAAAGGTTTCGGCACAATTTTGATTCAGTTTTATTTTTTATCAAATATGTTTCATTGATAATTGTGATTTGATATTAGAGAACCTAACACAAACAAATTTCCCTTTGGAAAAGTATAGTGTAATTTACTTAAAGAATGAAATGTTTACAGCAGTAGAAGTATGATAGATGAACAAAACGTGTCTCACTTTTTAAAAAAAAGTTTTTATTCCCTAGATAATGTATTTCAAACTCAGCTATGGCAACGCAACAGGATCGCAAAATACAAAAAGATCAGAGAAAACTGTAAAATTTTGACTTTTCACTCGAAAATAAGGATGTTAAATAAGTTTTTTACAAAATTTGCCATATATCCTTTTTAATGGTTGAAGAAGCAACCGTGCGCAAAAGAGGGTATCCTGAGTTTTTAAACAATTCTGAATTTCATGCAAGTAAAATATACGGTGGAAATCTCCTGTTAACAAATCTGTCATCAAATGAAATCTTTCAGTGTTCTTCAGTTCAAATTGTTAATTGGGTTAATTGAGAAGGATGAGAGAGAACAAACCCATGGCTTCTTCTTCGTTCTTCCTCTTTTATAAAACAAAAAATAAGATGTAAAAATAATGTTCCCTGTCAAAGATTGTGTGACCACAGTTGTTTCTAAAAAAGAACTCCCTTTATGTCCTCCGTTTTGTGGGATTAAGTCATTTAGAGCTTCGCACTAAACTCATCAATACGATTAAGACCAATATATTATGTGCGAACTTCTAATAATAGGCTAAGCAGTATGTTTCGTTTTGAGGATACTATTCCCAAAGAGTTTGTCATTGTTAATAAGTTTATGCGCGGTCAATGTCTAAAAGACACTATCATGATAGGATTTGTGAGCACTTAGGGATTTTCTCATCTTACAGGTAAACAATTAAAATTACGCTAACAAACTGCCATTTCTGATCACATTTTTAATGTGTGTCCTCTCTCTCGAGGACATTATAATCATTGGTTCGGCCAGTAATAACATCTTTTAGATATTAAAGAGAGCCTTCTCATCTCCAGGGACGAAACTAAACTCAATAAAAAAATCTCATCAGTACCTCCGTATTTATTTAACAACTAATTGGATTCTTTATTCATTTTCTGTAATTTATATTAATTACTAGTGTTTAAAGGAGAACTAAGGTCAATTTTGTTTTCAAATGATTGCTTTAATTTCTTCTCTGAACCTATCCCTGACTATTAAATTTTAAAAAAATTGAAAAATCACTCAAAAACAAGCAAATAAGAGGCTACTTTCTCCTCCACACTCGCTGCCATTGTTGCAAGGTTGCTCGGGAAGTCATTAAATTTGTGACGTCACAGCTGCGAGACAAATTTATTGCCGCTCACTAATATCAAAGGAAGACAATACTGACAGGTTGTTTAAATCCAGAAAAAATGAACAGGGCAATTTAAGTTTAGTCAAAAATGATGAAGAAATCTATCAGAAATACAGAGGGCACATTTGAAACAGAGTACTGAGAAAGGATCGAAAAACCCATGCTAGTCACAAATAGTAAAAGACGAAATTAAAACCAAAGTAGAGACGACGCAGACTCTAATCCAGGCTGACTTACAGATTTACAGCATTTACCCATTATTATTACTATGAAAGCCTCAAGAGAGGCAAATAATTTGTACCTTCATTTTGCTTACATATGGAACCACAAAAGTTGCTTGAAACAAACTCGCCATAACTGTTGACATTAGAAATTTAACTGAAAAGGACTATTTTTCGATTCCAAAATTCCAGCGTATTTTCATGTTTGCCTGTTTACTAACACTTCTTTTTACTAATAACAACAATGAGCTAAGATTCATTCAACATGATCATAAAAAACATCAACAAAAAATCTAGACTTCTCTACTTTAGCATGTACACACATTTGCACAAGACACATTTTGCGCTTCACTGATTGCAATATTTGTTGATTTTTGCAATCCGATTCTCCATCTTAAAAATATTTGGGAAGATTTGCAAGGTGTTATTACCAGACAAACATCTGAGATGGAGAGCACTATTGTTGTTGTCTTACAATCCAGACAATGTCTCAATTTCAATTTATACACAAAATGATTTTTGAGAAAGCAAAGAATACGTAAATACAAACTGAAAGATGACAAGTAAAAGAAGCACAAAGAAGAGAAAGGAATTAACATGTTATACTTTTCATATCTCAAACTAAAAACATTATTGCGCAAATATCAGTAAGTTCTCATAAAAGTGGGAACGTGCGTTGGCACTATTTCTTCGCATGTTTGCTTCTGTAACTGGAGAACTAGTACGAATAACGTGAAGAAATTTTACACCCAAACTCTCCAACATATATGGGCTTGAAAAGTAAAGTTCATTTATGACCTTAGTTCTCCTTTAAACAAATTTTTGTCGTTGTAAATTCATTTCTGACAATGCTCACAAAGTTGAGTGAAACGTATCATTCTTCTTTAACTAATTATCTTGGGCGATTCACAATAATGCATGAATTTTCTTTAGGTCACATGTAATCAATGGTGATATTCATCATTTTGCATGTTTTATCAAAAGTGACTTTTTAGTATTATTAAATTGAGGGACAAATCACATGTGCACATTCTCATAATTACTTCGAACTGGACCTACAATCCCTAAAGATCTTCGAGGTTATAAATTTTAAGACAGCGTATTTTATTCTTCCAAGCAAGTAAGGTAAGTTGCTTCCAACTGAATGAACATACCACATCGTACTCTGTTCTGCATTTATGCATCATTGCCTCCAGGTGTCGATTTTCTGCCACCAGCATCTTGCAACGACTCTCAAGCTAAAAGGCAAGGACTATATGTAGAAATTATTAGCTAGCATAAAAGGAAGGCTCTTAGTTTTTAGATCTTTTATGTTTAATCAAAAGAAGGTGGAGCAAGGCACTGAAAAATAAAATTTGTGGGTTCATGTTGTTTTCAGGGTGGTAAATTTTCTAGAGTAATAATTGAAGAGAGGCCAAGATTGGTACGGAAGATTGAACTTGTGGAACTTTTCTCAACCTTAATGCAGGAGATATCAAATAAAAAAATAAAAAAGATTATGTTCAGCCCATTGTTTGAAACTTAATAAACCTTAATGAGCTTCTGCATAATAACAAGCTAACTTTTAAGGCATTCTCGATCAAACATAATCCAACAATAACAATCGAAATAAGAGTCTACGGTAACTAGGTCTCAGGCATTAAACAAGATTGTCATGTGTGATATAATCATTATAATTAGAACAAACAAAATGTAATCAGTAATATGGGGGCTGTATCTATCTTTTGCAAACTACCTTTTTTGATCTCTCAAACAATCGTGTCTTTCGCAATACTTCTTAAAAGGTTTAAATAAGAGATAGAAAATAAAAATAACATCTCTTCAAAACACCATTACCTTTTTAAAACAGAGGAGCGTTTAAAAACTTCCTTTGTCATTTTTGGCACAACGGTGTTAGTTGAATCAAACGGAATTATAAGTTACAGGCTCCTGTTTCACCATTACAGGTATCACTATGTCACTTTCACCATTATGCAGGTCAACTTCTTAAATGGAACCGCCGGGTTAAATTATGAAGGACTTACTCATTAAGAATATCCTTTGAATAAAGGCAGTTCAATATTTCATAATAGGGTATCTCACATTTTCTAATGTTCCAATAGAAGGCATGCCACTGACAATCCACAAAATGACTGCTCAGGGTGGACATCCCAAGTTCATTCAACACAAACAATGGATTAAAATACATATCCGTTGCTTTGTCAACAAAACTTAATAAAAGATGCCACACATCGCATGAAGCTTAAGCAATAAAAGAAAAATACTTAGAAAATTGTTTCACTTGTTCTTGACAGATAGCTTTATTACATGCCCCATGAGAACGTGAGAGTATTATTGTTTAGTCTAAAATTAGAAGGCAGGTCCCAGTCAACATTCAGCTAAAAAGTACCTTATTGCATAACAGATGCACTACTATGAGAGGTGTTGTAATGCTCATAGTCTTGATTGTGCAAGAATTGCGGTCGTGAAAGTATTTGTAAATTGGGAATTATTTTGTTAAAATCAAAAAGCTTTCATGAGAATTTGGGAAACAAATTTATTCCATCATAAAATTGAGATTTAAACATTTCTAAGAAAAGCTATTGTTAAATTTCATGTCGCTGACCTAGAGGCGAACAAAATTACCCACTAAGTAAAATAAAAACTAAAAAAAAACTAACTGCAGTTTAAGGAAAAAAAAACACAATATTGTCAGTTGAGCTTTGATCTACTTAATGAGCTGAAAACTTTAAAAAAGGTAAATCATAAATAGAAATTGTTGTTTAAGAGAAAGTATCAATTTGCTGAATCATTTGTTGCTTTTTTTCATAGCACATAATCGTTTTCAGTTGGAAAATATCCAAGCAGGTAAGAAACTTAAAAAAGTGGTCCCATCCTCTGCTATGCAACTAACATATAAATTGTATACATTTAAGGTGTCTTGTAATCATTCTAGGTGGTTTGAGTAATTACTGATTCTATTTACAGGGATTCAAAGAACACATTTCCTGTTCTTATTTAAATCAGGCAAATTTTTGCTTGAGTATCTAAAAATGTTAATTGTTTCCACATGTTGATTAACTTGAAAAACTTGAAAAAGCAAGACACATCAAATTTATCCCCATTTCTCAGCATCAGGTCATTCTAAAATTTATTGTCTTCTGCAACAGGGGGCAAATTCTCATGACATGGAACTTGAGAGGAATAACAAAACATTTGGTCAGATTATTTTCTCTAAACTGGATAACTTGAACACTCACAAAAAACATCTTGGCCAACAGAAATCCTAAAAATTGCAGCCTAGTTTCACTTCCTAGGATTAATTGTGATTAATTAGCCAGGGTAACTTAGTTTACAAGCATGCAAACTTTTTGTCTTTATATAGAGGAAACATCAATTAATGTTTCCTTTTCTGGAAAGGCGTTTGGCAAAAGTGTTTAAGTTTACCACAGTGCGGAAGAAAGCATGTGCGTCATCTTAGTTAAGTGCAATTAAACAAAGGAAGTACCTCCTCAATGATATTCGACATCCTCATTCTGTCTTCACGCCACTGTGCTGCATCATGTTCATTAAACATAGCATCCTTTGGATCACTGTACGCCTAGAACAAAGAAATTTAAACCATTAACATTTATTTATCACTGTTCCTTAAATATTCAACATGCATATCCATTTTTATTTTTTATTTTTTTTCGTAGAACACTTCACATTACACACAAGGCCATAAACCCTTTAAAAGCATACCTTAAAACGAAAATTAATTCAAAATGCAAGACACGAAGAACTGTACATGCACAATTTGTTAACTGCCTACGCATTTATATTAAGTAACAAGCAAAATGATAAGATTGCTTTTGATTGCTTAGGATTGTTTTAGTCACAGTTATTTAGACTCAGATCATCATGGAGTAATTTAAAATTCACACACATTCTACACACATTACTACAGCAACCTCATTGATGCCTTGGCATATTGTAAATATAAATTTTCCTGAGGTATTACTGTTTGCTATAAAAAATTTGATAACAAAATAAACAGCCATTTAAAATTCAATAATTACGACTGATAATTAATCAAATACAACAATTTATTAAGTGCGTTAAACCGTTTTATGCAACTTTAACACAAAAACTTTTCATGCAACTAAAGTATTATAAGAATGTGTGGCTTCATTATGTTTAAGCACAACAATACAATACAAATAAGATCAACTTGCGTTTACTAAATCAGGTAACATTAAAACCAATGAAAAATATTTTTAGCAGGCAATGAAAATGCAAAAAAAACAGATAGCTACCTGACCTGAAAAGTTGGAAGCTTTAGTGGAACACAACCCACACACTGTTTTTAGTTTATAAAATGAACATTAGCCGTTTCGACAATAAATGACTAAAAGCTAATTATATAAAAACTCAATAGTGCAATACACATGGGTTCTATTTGAAAGTAAATAAATACGAACCCAGATATGCATTATGCAGGGATAATTAATTTGCTATCTTTGTATTCAATAAGTGGTGGAATGCTCAACAAATAAATCCATATTAATTGGTTTAAAAAACCCTTTCATTATCATAATTATAAGCAAGATTAAATAACAGCATAACACAAAGGTATCAAAGTAATGTCTTGTTCGTACAAATATTCGAGCTATGGCTGTTATCCTGCAGATAAAATGTGAATAAAAGAAATGCTTGAACCCAGACTGGCTAAACAAACAATTCCAGCTTCTCTGTTCACAAAATTTCAGTTTATAAAACTCATATTAAACCTACATGAAAACAAGCAGAAAATGAAGTGGTCAAAAGAACAACTCTAAAAATATTCAAGCAAGATTTCTTTTTACTCTACTTCAAACTTGATCTAGGATGCCATGAAGAGTAACAAATTAAAATGAATTCAATAAACATTTTGTCTAAGCAATTATCTCTTTCATTAATATGCAAACTTTCCGATGACAACTTGTGTTCCAAATTTCTTTTCACATCTTTCAACACAAAGGGCATGAAGTAATAAATTAGAAGACCATAATAGAGAGCTTGACGTATAAATATTCTCCTTAATACACGCTGCCCTTGTTAGTCATGACCACAAATTTCGCAATTTTTAAACACGAAAATGCAGGATAAAGGAAAGTAAATGTCATAAAATCTTCCTGCTATTAAGCTCTTCATCAGTTCACCACAAACTTTCAGTTTGAGAGGTTGGACATTTTGTCTGAGTCACTTCCAGTAAAGTTGAATGTGCCTAAAATGAAACTTTATTCAACTGCATATTGCTGATAATTCCAGCAAATAGCAGTAATTGAGAAGCGATGATGTATCAAATAGAAATACGTTATGGAAACACAAAAAGCAACTATCAAAGGAACAAAAATGAGAACAATTTGCAAGTTTCCATTAATACCACTAACGACCGATGAATCATTCACTCCATACGCAAGTAATTAGAAACAATGAATAGCAGGCTAAAGGATTTATGCACTATGCTAAAGCATATGGAAAGATGCTGATTCATGACCTTCTCAAAGATTTTGATAATGAGGTTACTAACCACTCATCATTCAAGAGCTAACACAAGAAAACAACGAAAGATTAATCGAAATAAAAGTGCTATATTTTCTTAAATTGAACCTGAAGCAAGCCCCAACTTTGTCACAGCTTAGAGCTAAAATAAGAGAAAGCTGATGCCTTTTAACCCCCCTTTCCAATAAGGAAAAGAAGTGCTGATTAGTGAAGGAAACAAACTTGTACCCCACAATCTTCTAAATACTGCAATAAAGATCGTAAAAATGCAATCGTTTGTTCAGCTTTTGTAAGTTTAAGAAGTGAAGGCACACAAAACAAGAATGCAAGATGAATCTTCCAAACTAGAAATAAATAATAATAAATAAATAAATAAAAAAACATTTTCTGTAAATTCAAAAAGGGAAAAATGTCGCTAGGCCAAGCCTGATCCACGTTCCTAACCTAAAGTTAAGTGGAAATTCTGTCTGCACTAATTTACCGACAAAATTATTTACCAACATTAACAAGCAATTGCTGACTTGACATCTGACTTATGAAATAAAAAAATATGGTCTAAATAAAGGACAACTTTCAGAAAAATGATGAAAGATTACAAAAAAACAAGATGAATTTATTAAAATATCATTTATATAACATTTTAATCTGTGTACCGCTATGATGATCTTGAGTTAACATTGCAGTCGGTAGTAAAAGTTGTTTTATGCAATTTAATGCGTACTGGAGCACCAAACAATTCAAATTCAAATTTAATATCATAAAACCCGTAATATTATAACAATGGCGAAATTTGGTTTAGAAGTTTCCAAAATTAAATATCTGATATTTCATTTATAGAAACCAATAAAGACAAAGGTAACTATACGTTCAACACCACAAATGTCCCAAAAATTCCTAATGGTGGTTGAATTTCTGCCTGAATCATCTTCAGGAAGGAAGGAGAAAAGTAAAAGGGGAGAGCTTTATCACATCTAGATATGTTAACACTTGTAATGTTATAACTGGTATACTAAAAGGCAATCATTTTATCCAGTTATTTTTCTGAATACCTAGATATGTTGTCTCACACTTACAGAACTTACTTCCATCAAAATACAATTGAAATATATGATATTTTTATTCTTTGCATCATTTTGGAGTATCAGAAATGACAATTTCTATTGGTACCATCATATTAAATAGCTTAAGCCAATGAGGTCCCACTGACAAAAATACTTCGTGTTGATGTAAACCACACCTCAGATGTGACCTCTCACCTGTACTTCAAAGTCAAGAATCTTAAAAGTCAAAGGGAAGCTAGTTGAATAGTAAAACATCATGGCTTCTAAATAGCAAAGAATAAATTACCAGACTCTGGTAGAAAAGGGGTTAACTTTTCAGAAACATAGTTGATCGGGATGATGTGTCCATCATATTATGAGATAATGACGTGGCACGTCAATCACACAGAATACAAACTAAACGTTTAAACAGAAACTAACAACAATAAAATGGCTCAGAAGATGGCTTTATTCATAGTATGTGTATGTAAGAAAACTTGAGTTTATAATTGATGACGAGAGTATCGTTACACACTCACCATGTTAAACAATTTTACAGGACTGCTGAACAAAGCTGTCTTCATCATGTTAGCACGACAGCAAACTTCCTCTCACTGAGCCCAAAGAACTGAATGCAAGCAAGTGATGTGAATTGGCTCCGTGCCTGCTTATCATAAAGAGTCATTAAAAAATTAATGCTTAATCAATTAATTATTGACTTTGTGCTATTCTTAAGTCTGTATGCTATGCACCAATAATTAAAATCTTGCTGAAATCAATTAAAGCATAAAGACTTGAAGATGCCCACAAAATGTTTACAGTCCACAAAGTGCAATCAACATGTTCATCACAATGGTACCTACTAATGGTATTTGGCTCTCAATGATGCATTCAATAGAAATAAATTAACCAGAAATTACTGACAAGAAGTCTGGACACTAATACCCTAGAGCCAAAGCAAGATTTCAATAGTGATCCAGTATAACATTGGGAGTTGCTTTACGACACATAAAATTGATGTGTGCATACCTTGAAAGTTGTCGTAAGTCTAAGTAAAAAAAACGCCATTCATTAACAAGAATAAGGAAGCAGATTGAGAAGAGAATAAGGCTGAAGTCTATAAATTGATATGCACTTTGGAAATACTTTTCGTTATCTCTCATGTGAAACTTGAAACTTTCATGTCATCTTTTAACACAAGCCAAGCACAAATACATAACACATCTTAAGAAAATCTTTAGAGTTACATAGCTCTTTTTGATGATGGTTGTGTTCAATTACCTTCCAGGAAATTTTTAAATAATTTGTGCATTTAAATCATGTCTTAACGCCCCAGTCATGTATAGACATTACATAGGAATTGAAAAAGAATGAAAAAGAATGAAAATATGCTTGTGCATAAAATATCATATATACTTTTAACTTACAAGTACTAACTCCCTAGATATTGTGAATATCCCCCCAATGAACAACTGTCTTTTGCTTTGTCAAATTTTGCAGCTGAAAAATTGTGCAAGAGCTCCCTAGAACAATCCTGTCATCAATCAAAATTTCTCCGGTCCTGATGAATAAAATGGACTTGGCACATAAATAAAGACAAAAGTAGCAAGAAGAAATTGAAGAGATTTTTAATGACTTGACCCCCAAATAATTTTCATGTAAATTTCATACTCTTTTTTTCACAAACCAAACTGTTCTGTTGATGCATGTTTAACAGGTTGGTAAAACATCAAGTACCAAGAAATATTTTCATGAACTTGTGTCAATCATTTATTTGATTGCAAATCTCTGTCGCCTGAAAATGTCCATGGGTATACTGTAATTTAAAATAACGCATTCTTGCAAGAGACCTAAACCAATTAAAATCAACAAAGTAGACAACCAATCTGCTCTTAATTCAATAAGGTCTGACAAAATCGAATATCTGGTGATCAGATCGGCCATGAACAGTCAAAATTATCTATCCTATGTATTCAACCAACCAACAACAAGTGAAAACTAAAAATATCAAATACGTCTTTCCAAAAAAAATATTAAACAATATAAGGAACAGACATAACAATATTATCTCCGTCAAATTTTCTTCTACATCATTCTGGCTTTTTCTACAGTTCCCATCATTTCAATACACATCCAACAACAAAGATCTATCACACACAGACCTCAACATCTGGAGCACCACAAAGGTTCTGCTTTCTGTCTTTCAACCAGTGTTCATACCAGAATAAAAACAGCATTCAAACAACAGAAAATAATACTCCTATTTAAAAGATGCCACAAACTGCAAGCACAGTTGTCATATCAAGATCATAGTCCCCAAAAAGAAATTATACGAACTGCTAATAGTGTACGATGTCAATGTTTTGAACCCAGCTAACAGTTTCATTTCAGCTGAAGAAGGTCAAAATTTTATCTTCTCTTTTAAGAAAACATCTAAAGTGTGAGAGAGTGTCAATCAAGTTTTCTGAGAATTTTAAGTCATGAAAACACAAATTACTAACAACCATCATTATAATACAATAAAATTTTATTGGACCATGAACATGAACAAGTCAATAATTGTCCTAAAAGCTTGGAGTTTGTTTTTAGTGTTTAGTTGTGTTTAGTTTAGTTTAGTTTAGTTTGCATTTTGACTTTAATCTTTACACGTTCTCACTTTATTATTAAATTTTCTTGTTTTGATGACATCTAAATCAAGCACCAAAAATATTTTTTGATACTACAAGAAGTTCCACAACATTACTTAGGAGGCCTTTACATGAAAGATCGTAGTGAGATTTGCCCGAAGTGAGATGTAAAACATCACCACGGGCTTCTGTTTAATCATTACAACTGTTGACATGACTTTGTGAGTAATTACCCATAGTGAAACTCGCTTTGGTGTTGATTTTACTACGGCCTATTACCCGTGGTGAAATCTCACTACGGGTGTTAATTTCTCATGTAAACCGACAACCGGTAGTGAGTTATAAAGATTTGTTAAGAAAAAACTCACTACAGGCTGAAATCTTACTACGGGTATTTTATCTCACTACGGTCTCATGTAAAACAAACATTTGACTACGGTGGTATGTCTCACTACGGTCTCATGTAAAGGCACCCTTAATCTGCCTCTGAAAATGCACAAAACACATTTACTTTTCTTTCTTTTCATTTCTTTTCAAATTTTTTTGTCATTTCTATGTCTGTTGGCAGTAGACATTTTTTACCAACTCACTTCACATCAAAAACATAATTTCATGCCTTAGCAACTGTTTTGAAAACAACGATTTTTTAGATTTCTAATTCTACACATCATTTGTATTTAGCTATTTTATAGCTAAAAATATATATTTTTTTATTTAGCAGTTTTATATTAATTTGGATTTTACATGTAATCTTTTTCTATAAAACAATCTTTGCTAAAATTATTTACTTATTTTTTATTCATCAGAATTTTATTTTATTTCGGAAGAAATCAGAGCATCAATATCATCCTTTCATTGGTCTTGTTTTATTTATAAATAAGCATTTTTTTTCCATGTTGTCAGTACATTTTTTTCATGTGATTAAATAAAAGTGCAACTATTTGACAGCAGATCATTTTAAAAAGCAGAACATTAAAATCTGAGGATTTTGGAACACTTCGGAGTGTCCACCTTCACTGAAAAAGAGTGATGTCTTACAAAGGCATTTCTTGTTTTGTCATGGCAATCATTCATGGAGAAAAGCCATCTCTTAACAAACACACATCATCAACACCTCTCTACCTATGTGATTGAGTAGTGTACATCATGATATTGACTTATGTAGCGTACTTTTTTTTGTAAAAATTTAGTGTGATCATGGTTCTACTGAATTTCGGAGCTGTAACAGACTGTTCTTTTTATATTTTCCATTTTCCATTTTCCATTTTCCATTTTTACTTTTTTCTTTCTCTTTTCCATTACACAACACCACTTATCTCTATCTGGTTTTTTTTTCACATAAGCTTGAACATTTTGCCTCTGGGTAAAACTATTAGAGTAGTAGAATGTGAGACAAATATCGTTGACTTTCCACCTATGATAATTCCAATTTGACTCACCTTAAGCTGTTTTCAGCTAAACTGGTGAGATGGGTATGCAATGCTGTACTAACAAGGCAGAAACAACTGTCTGCTACTCCCAACCATGTCTCTGAATGTGGATAGGGTTTGCATAGCTACCTTAAGGGTAGAAATTTTCAAAGGTACAAATTTTCGCGAATTTCGTGAGTTTTTGCCCATTTCGCGAAATTAAATACCTGCAAAAATTTTCTTAACCTCTCATTCGCGAAAATAAATACCCGCGAAAAATGTTAAAATTGCTCATTCGCGAAAAAAATACCTTCGAAATGAAAAATGAAATTCTTTAATTACTGAAGCCTGATTGGTAATTTTGAGTTGATTTTTATGTGAATTAAAGCATTTCAGGTCTGTTTTAAATGCTGAAAATCCTTGCAATTCGCAAAATGAATGCTCACGAAATGTTTTGAGACTTCGAATTTGCAAAAATAAATACCCGCAAAATGTGATTTTTTTCACTCGTGAAATTAAAAACCCGCGAAAATTTCTACCCTTAAGGTAATATTTTATACACATTAATATATGCCGAAGAAGAATAAACACTGTTTTTATTGAAGACATAGCTAATGTAACTTTAAAAAAAGTGATTTCTTCTTCAAATCTGAAAAGTCTTTTTTTGTTCTAGAAACATTCCAATTTAAAGATATCTTACCAGTAACAGAAGACCCTATGTTTGCAAGCGAAAAAAAAGTTCCTCACTTCAAAAATTTAATTCCTCAAAAGCAAAAAGTATTGGTCCCATTGAAAAGAGCTTGAAAAGCTGATCAAAATAATCAAAATGATATCTAGAATCGTTCAGCTTTGACGAGCGGTTAAAGAGATATAGCATGTCAGCGATTTTCCAGTGATGTCATAATGGGTAGCATCACCCATATATGACCCGTGGGCAATGTGAAACTCCTAAGACGTCAGTTATTCCCCTTATTTTCCGAGACACGGGACCCAGATTTAGGGCTGCAATGCAATGACGTCCGTAATTCGCACCACTTCGCTGAAGCGGCAATGCACTGATGATGTTAGCTTGAGATGTTCCTGCTTATATTCCGTAACCAAGACGGGTCAAATAAGACATAAAATCGACAAAAGCAAAGCTGATATTTGTCCAAACTACAACTATTGAGCCATTTCAATAGAGAGTTTAGCACCACTGTTGAACCTTTCAAAATAGGTTTTTAGGTTACAATGATGGTGGATTGAAAATTCTGAAATGATCTCTGCATAATTTATTTATTTTACTTCTATATTTATTTCATTTACCTTCTTTTATTTCAATACTGGATAATGATTCAATGAACATGTGAGAGAAACTAAAAATGAAAACAATCAAGTGAAGTATGACACACACGCAGAGTCCTTAATCAGGGGCAAAAACTATTTGATTAGCTTTCTAACTTTAACCATGTCAAATCTCACATTGATTGCATTACACATGTTTAACCTTATCAAACGCAAATGGTGGGGATACTAGTCATACATGACATGACTGGTTGTACACATAACAAAACCAACAGTAACGGAACTAATTAACACCCCTCTCTAAGTATTCCCGTAGACCAAGAATTTGGTCATTAAAAGAGATTAGCGTCAGGACCAATATTTTACTTGATATTTCTAATGTCTAAAAATTTCAGCTCCATCTTATTATTTTTACGCTGGGTCACAAGCAAATAAAGTTTCGTATTATTTTAAAAGTGTGACATCACATCACATCAGTACATGTACATAACCACGCGAACAAGTCACATCACTGAAATGAAATAAACAATTTTGTGTTACCTGTTCTCATACTCCCTGGTTTTTATTTGCTTGTGTTGTAAATAGGACATAATGTGAAACGCTATTTTTTTTCTGTTTATCTACTTCGTTTCTTATGTTTTTTTCTTTTTCTCTCCTTTCTTAACTACTCACTTTTATGAAGATGAGAAAGGAACGCAATCATAAACTTCATGTTGTGCGGTTTGAATAGAAACCAGGCTCATATTCCATGTGAAGAAAAACTGTTTGAAACGTTGTATAGTTTGTTGCACATTATGTGAATTACTTGAACAACAACAAAACACTAAGATTTTTTAATTATCAGGAAAAACCTAGTTCCAGCGTCCTTGCTTTTGAATATAAAGCCCTCATGTTCACTTGACATAGAGTCAGTTAAACTTTCATGGTCTTAATTCAGTTCTTCCTCTTGAAATAATCCATGTATTGCTGTGACATCACAAATTGAAACATGTTTTTGTGTAAATTGTTGCTTAAAATGCTTTCATAAAAGGCAAAATAATTTGTTTTGTATGAATTTGGACAAGTACATTTTTTTCCACAAATCATATTTATTTTAGCCAAAGTTGATGTTTAGATGTTGATGTTGTTAATTCTCTTTTAATGAACAAGGGGTACGAATGAGGAAAGATTACTAATATGCCTGAACATTTTAGAAATTTTCATAAAGAGGAAGAAATCAAGGGAAACAATGGTGACTTTCATAAGATATTTTTTATCCACTGTCAAAAAGTAATAAGGGAGAATCTTCAAATTTAAATGACCGAACTAAACAGTCCTCTTTAATGAATGCACATCTTAAATCTACAGAAAAATTACAAACACCTAGAGAATAAGAAAGAGCATCTACGGTACTCCATTTTTCTTAGTTTATAGAAGCACAAAGAAAGCATTCTTTTCAAAATTAAAAAAATCTTCATGAATGTGTGCTCAATCAATACTTTTTTAACTTTCTTAACCCAAAAATTTAAATAAATTGGATGTGAAGGAAATGACACAATAGTTGCTCCACCCTTATAAACGAGCAGTGTACAACAGAAGAAAAAAATGAGCCCAAAGTTAACATATAAAAAATAATTCACCACATTTGCCGACCTAATTATGTACTATCTAACAAGTAATAACACAACCTGTCTCCAAGGAGTTTAGCTTCTGAAACAGATTACCAAGACTAGCCTGTATATACATCAATATGGCAGTAAAACACAACAAAATTAGCTAATTCAAACACGGAAATTGTCAAAACCAAAAGAACTTGTAAGAACAGAAAAGTAAACAAAATTTGTTGTTTTTAATACCAAGTGTGCTACTCATACTATCTGGTCATGGAATTTATGAAAAGCCAATGAATGTAAAATGATATAAAAAGAACCCCTCTAGGGTTGACCAGGGTTGAAGTATTTTGATACAGTAGCAAGATAAACACACAACAAAGAAAAGAATGTCAAAGGGAAAAAAATGAATTTGAAGTTCAACAAGCCATGTATGCTTCTTTTAAATTCAGAAAAAAAGGAATTGCAACTTAATACATGTGCATCAGTGGAAGTTCACTTACAAGACGTCAATACGACAGCAAAAAGAAATAACTTCAGGTATTGTTAGCTGACTTGGAGTGAGTTCAACAAAGAAACAGATGAAGCAAGTCAATAAATATGAAGCAATAGCTACTGGGGGTGTCATACATATGCATACATAATAAACAAGAAAATTGCCTACCATATTTCTTTTAACAAATATCTTTTCTTTACAAAATAAACCAGATGATAAAGAGAGAAAAAACTTTCCAGATATAAAAATGTCTCAGATGTCTGACTTTTTGGAATTAACCACATAGCTCAGTACAAGTCTTTAATAAATATTAAAACCCTTCACGTCATGACGGCTGGCATATTTCCAAACATTGTCTTATCAAGGCACTCTACAATAGACTTAACCCATGTATAATTGACACCATTTTGCAAACCAGGAATGTCTAACAATATCAGCACTCTGTATTGAAATAAGATATTAATTTGTGGACAGAAGCAAAACGTTGCTCCAAAACTGACGTTTTAATGTAGTAAACTTTACATTTAGCAAAAACTCTCTACGCATAAAAATTTAATCAAATAAAGGAGAAAACAAGTATATAACAATTTTACTTTAAGAAAAATCAAAGAATATTATTGTACATAACTGAACATAACTCCCACTTCTTGGCAGACAACAAAAACATATTATTTGGCTTAAATGGTATAATATTACAAGATCTACGTGACAATACTTTTTGCATAATCCTTGGAACAGAACCAATGTTTTCTAACAATGAGACAACTGGATCCAGACTGCTACATTTCACAACAGGGAGAATATTCAAATCTGACCAAGCTATTTGTACTTAGGGTCAATGAAACTATATCATTATGTCAAAAACATCTTAGAAGGTTGTTCAGTTCAATTCTGGTATTTTGATATAAAGGTACATCTGTGAGTTTGTGTAAATTTTGAAGACCTTTTTTTACGCTTCTCACCTTTCAGCGATCACTTTGTGTATAGGAACAGGTAAGTGTTTCAGGGATACATTTGATAGTGCCTTCATCCACACACTCGATACAATTAAGGAGGATTTCAGAGTTGTGAGGATCTATTCGTAGCCTATATATTTTTTAGTCTGATGAGTTGGAGAAAATTGTGACAAATCTGGTGGTGCTTTTTACGATTTTTGATATTGAGCCATTTTGGGATGATTTGGCCCCAAATATGTGAAGACGGGGGTAATGCTTAAAAGGTATAACGCTGTCTTAGCAAATATGGTCATGAATATGTGTGTTTTATGTTATTTAGATGTAGACTTTCAATCGTTTAAGGAAGGTTCCACTTGCTAAAAACAAATATTATACCAAAACTTCAAGAAAATGTAAAAAATTTTCAATCATAGGTCTGCATGGTGAAAACAAAATGGAGTGCTAAACCATAATATTACACAAATTATTTATTTGGTACATTCCATCGAGTGCATGGTGTTTAAGTTTTTTTGAAAAATTTATTTTTGGATAATAGCACAAATACATTACATTATTTGACAATTATTCAGGCTACAGACATGGGGTGGCCATAAACTGGATGCATATTGACTACCCAACAGTTAATCTTCTTTAAAGGGGTAGTCCCACGGATATTCGATACCTCATTTTTCATTGTAAATATTTCCTATGTCCATATTATGACCAGCCATGCATAAAAAATGAATAGAGAATGCTTTAATCGTAAGAAAAAAGGAAAAGAAGAAAGCATTATTTTTCATCTTCAAAAACCTGTGACGTCAGTGACGATCATTTTCGATCGACGATCATTTATGTAACAACATTGCTGGGTAATAATATTGCAAACAAAACAACAGTAAGTAAATCAGAGTCTACGCTTTTTTATATTTTACATTTTTATATGCATAAAATGGTTCATTGTGTAGCAGTGGAGTGTTCCAGTGATACACACAAGGAGAAAAGAAGATCAGTTTTTATTGCCAACCAAAGAACATAACTTTATTAAAACTTCTGGTTACAAAGAATAGATTTTGAAAATTTTCGTTTGTGGCATCTTTACTTTGAAGACAAATATTTTGTACAAGATTAAAAGATTTTTTCATTTTATTTCTACTTTTTAACAACAACATCTGTCATTCAAAATAAAATGACGCGTGGAATGTTTACAAACTTTGCAGCATTCATCGAACAAAGAAAAGAATCGAATGCGTTCGATTGATTTGTTCCATTCATTGCATAAGTTTTTCCGATTATACCATCATAAAAAACCCCAGCAATTTTCATTGCTATTCGCTGTAGCTTTCATCAGATGTTTTAGCTGTTTTTTTACTTGCATATACAACTGACGTTCGCTCGTAAACTTTTGATAGCCAGTGACGTCACAAGTTTTCAATGACTAAATGTGAGCAAAAATAAAAACGTATTTCGGAAGTCTAAAAATGATTTTTTTTCGATAACCTTTCACAAGCTTTCGTTTTACCACTTCCTGTGCCATTTAAAGTGTTTATCTCAAAATCGAAAAATCCTTTAAATACTATAGAACAAGTTCTGGGAAATAAAAATAACCATGTGACCTATTTGGACCACCTTAATTGCGTGGAGCAATTACAACATAATTCTAAGTGAATGAAAGTAAATCTAGAAAACTTAAAAATGAATGTATGTTATTTTTTCATATTAATACATGCATATATCAACATTTGTTGAACCATATATATATATATTTGTCAAATTAAAAACATTGATTAAGAACATATACAAAACTGCGAGTTTCACGCTATATCTTACATTAATACATGCATAAATTGTTGACATATCTTTATTTTATATATCTATTTATGCATGCAACAAATTATTTCATTCATTTATTATTTATTTATCCACCTACAAAGTCATTTTCATTTTCCCCTTTTTTGTTTTTTTCTCAGTCATCTATTTCTTTTCATTTAGAATAACATGTTAATATTGGACCTTTCTATGCAACATTGCTTCTAAAAAAATTATGTCAATGAATCAAATGTCAGTTGTGATGCAACTTTTTCTTTTTATTTCTATTGCAAAAAAAGGAAAAAGAATAAAAAACAGCAACAATCAAATAGCTTCACATAGTACATATTAAAACATAATTCGTATATATTTTAACTATTTTATCAGCAGCTATCTTCAGACAATTCCTGTCTTACAATTAAAAACTTTGTCCACTGAAATTGATGAGTAACCACCAAAAATTTAATTATTTTTCTGTTACGAAAGAATTAATAATTTAATTACAATTCCTCCCGAATTCTGAAAGTTGTTTCTTTTCTCACACATAAACTGAACAATTGTCTGCATTAAACCCTCCAGAAATTATGCAGAAATTAGGAATTAGAAGCAGGACTTGAAGTATCATTAATGAACCTGCAACGCCCTTAATATCATCTAACTCTTTTCTATGACATTATATGCATGGTTGTGGCAAGGTTTGCTAAGTAAGAAAAAACATTCTAAAATGCTAAAATTTTCATTTTGATGTAGCATGATTTGTTAGTAAGTAGTGCCAATAACATATGCAAATATTTTTTATTACAGTACACTCTCGATATCTCGAATACTCGAAATCTCGAACTCTCGCTATCTCGAACAATTCCTTCGGACCCTACGCACTCATTTGGACCACAAAGCCTCTCGGTATCTCGAACTCTCTCTATCTCGAACTTTTTTCCCGGTCCCCTCAGAGTTCGAGATATCGAGAGTGTACTGTAATTGTTATTTTATAACTCATTACTCCATTCAATTTAAGAATTAGGTTCACAAATAAAAACCAGGGGTAATTACATTTTCAAGCGTAAAATGAAGCCAAAGGAAAGACATCCAAAAAATTTTGGATGTATATTTCGCATAAATTAAAATATTAAAGGCTGTAATACACTTGCATTTTTAAGAGAGTAAATGGCTTACATTTTCTTAACTCTTGTCAATCGAACTCACATTAATTGTGAGTTAAAAAATAACAGCTAGATTTTAAGTTGTAATTTCAAATAAATCTTGAAAAAGAAATATGCCAAGGTATACAGTGACAGAATGAATTAGCAAAATCATCACTGCTAAATTTTCTGCGTACAAGCAAAATTCACATTTCTCCATGATTTAGTTTTCAATGGGAATGAACAAAACATTAAATTTCTCATAACAAGTATTCCTTTCTTTTCTGCAGCAGCAAATACCTACTGCACAAATACATCTCTACATCTCTGAATTTTTATGAAGATGAAAGTACACAAGCAACCAAGAGCGCAAAACTTTAACCATGGTAGTTTAAGAGCGGTTTGATTTTTGCTCAATGAGAAAACTGTATTGCAATAAAACTTACTCTTATTGTGAAATGGTGGCATTTTTTCTTACAAACTACTAATGTTGTACAAGGCTCAAAAGCTTTAAGTTTTTCCAGCACCTGCATTTCAAGCTATATGGTTGACAGCCTCTGATTCGCCCATCTAATTATTTTGTACTGTTAAATAACTTCAGACGACGCATTTTCGCAATGATATTGCAAGCAGTAAAACACTCCTCTGGCACTATGCAAATAGAGGAAGCATGTTAAAAAAGAACAACGAAGACTATGATAGGACTATGAGTAGTTTCTTGACACAGCCGCAATATTTTTCACAGAGTTTGTGGATGAATAGCTCTATAATGTGGACACAGCAATTATTTCTTTCCCATAAATTATTTAAGGAATGGCATTTTTTCAGTGTATATCATACAAATAAGTTTGCAGAAAGGTAGATAACAAATGTTGGTTTTTTATCATAATAAATTACATTTTTTTCATAAATCCTTTCACGTTTATTTCCTTTAGTCTGACAAAGGTGTGACAAAAGGCAGCAAAAGAGTAAACAAAATGCTTTTACTTAAAATGAACTGAGCTACACTTCAAAAAAGAAGAAAAGAAGTAGAAGTAAAACAGTGTTGCTTCTTGCTAAGAATGGACAAATCCTACACATTTAAGACAAAGAACAATCAATACAATATTACATGATCAAAAAATGTTTCACAAACACAATGGCCAGGGTGTGCTGTTAGAACAGAAAAGTTGGATTCCAACAATAGGAACAAAATAAAACATACATTTTTCATAATATGCAGATATATCTTTGAAGAAGCAAGAGACATGTCTATGATAACCCTTATTTTAGCAGGCTTCTTAAAGCTTTCAAGCTCACAATAGATTAACAATAATGTGCAAGACGACACCAGAAAAGTTTCAGACACTACCAGATTACATTCTTTTGTGATAAAACCAGTCTAGTATAGCAGATAAGCTTATGCAGCCAAAAAGTTAAGTAATTTGCTTATGAGAAACCCATTATCTTTTTGTCAAAAAATAAAAACGTGTCACCCAGATGGCTGAAAAAACAAGACACTCAAGCATTCAGTCAGAATGGATTAACTCAGTAGTGTTTAACAAAGGGAATAATCAAGAGAAATAATCATCTGCTCAGTAGCATGGGGTGCCGCAAAAGAAGCAATTTTCAAGCTATTAATACGCTGCAAATTTTACATCGAATTGAGACAATGAAATAATTTTAGCATGTCAAGATCACACCCAAAATACAATTTTTATAAACAGGGTTATATGACTTAACTAAGTTTTCTCTAAATCCGGCCGAGAAGGAAAGTGCAAAACAACAGAAGTATGAACACATTACCCATGATCATGACAAAGGTGTAAGGAAGAGATTTTTATTCTTTAAAAACATATCAAGTCCAAAGCTTTTTGGATCTCCGTAATTTTCGAAAAATATTCAATCCTGAATAATCTAACCACAAGAACTTTTTGCTAAGCCTATACTAACTGTTTAAGAGGGCCTTACCGGGGAATATTGAGGGACATCAAAGTAAAGCATGAGCTTGTGTTAGCATTACATGACAGAAGTCAATATTGGCAGGTAATGCCCGAAAAAAACAGTTAGTATATGGTTTATTACCCATGTTTGATTAAACAACAGTTCATTCAATGGATAACTGTATTTTCATCCTAGAAAATGCAAGAAAAACCAATACAAACTTCAAGCGATGCAATGTCTTCATGAAAAGTTGCATTGCTTTGTTTACTTCTTGGCAAGAGAAAAGTTTTACTGACATTACCATGACATTTAATTCTAACAAATACTAACCAATGTGACGTCACAATAACATCAGCTAAATCATACCAAAGGATTTTTTAGTATCGTATCCGGCCCGCAGGTAATGTTTATTGTTCATAATTTGATTGGCTGAAAATACAGTAGAAAATTAGTTAAGAGTTTCAGCGAATTTTAAATTGCTTTCTCTGTTGTATGAAAAATTTCATCGGTAAGATTCAATCATAGAAACATGTGAAAAAGTTTTAGTGTCAAAAAAAGTAAAATGCTTGCATTTGCAACCAAGTGGGTACATTTGGGAAGGAATTATCTTTGTTTAGCTAGGATTGACAATACAGCATTTCTAAATCGCATGTATCGTGAACAACATTTGAGCTTGTATCTGAACTTCATGAAACCATTTCGAGCCCTAACATGCCATAGAATTTCCATCAAATTTAGAGGGGGGAAATTGAAGAAAAATTAAAGATTATATCAAAAGTGTATTAACATCTTGTTATCTTTGAGTATTTTAAAGAAGACGTATGTTTTAAGAAACTAATACAATAAAAAATTGAGGATCAATTTCAGTACTTCCGAAAATATATGCACAACTTTTGTAAGTAGTAACCCTATCGGATGGATCTGTCGAATGGACGGTATAATTTCTCCAACTTCAACATAAGAATATGCACCTAAATCATTGTACTGTCTCATTTGAGCCTTAATTTGTACCATTTGACATAAAAATTTGATACATTGAACTTTTAGTGCTACATCAATAAGCAAAGAAGTCGTCCGACAGAAATTGAGCACTTTTTGTTATCATATAAGCGGAATTATTCTGCACCTTCAGGCTAAGAAACCAAACTACAGTTAGTAATTGAATTTTCTGTAACATGGATAGGTCACTGAAAGCTCCATTTTGAATATTTGCAAAATAAATATTATCTTCAACCTTCATCTGACAGGTTTATATTACAACACTACCGTAATGCATCGATTAAGCGCCTCCCTCGATTAAGCGCCCCCCTCGAATAAGCGCCCCCTGTAACGTTAAAAAAAATTAATAAGTGCCCCCTTGATCCTAGTAAAAGGGGCACTTATTCAAATTTGAAATAATAACTAATCCGTTCCGTGAAGCACGCAACAACAAAGTCCCCT
>JAYJMG010129647.1:0-13985 GCA_036873935.1 Stomotoca atra
CTGTCCGGCGACATGAAATTTCATGGCGGTATGAGTTTCATTTCGGTACGTGTAACGGATCTCTTATTTCATACCGGGATGAAATTTCATGCCGGCGCGATTTCATGTCGGCTACGTGTAACCAACCCCTTAGTCAGTTTATCCATAGAAATACGTTTCTATGGTTTATCATACTCATGTGCATTATGGAGTCATACTAGACTCACGTAGGAGGATTCAACGAGACACGCAAACTGGCGGAACATCGTTGAGAGTTATTAATAAGCGATATGTGTAATATGAAAAGCAAATATGAATGTCTTTTCACATCTTCCTAACAATATTAAGCCAATAAAAACACATTAGTTTTGGCAAAACTGGTATTTCGCCTGTGTAAGACTTGTCGACTTGTCAAAGCATAATGGCTTTAAAGCAGTGATCGACAAGTTTTACGCAACGTCTTATGGTGAGAAAAACCCTGAGAACGATACGAGAAATAAATTTTATTTAATTATTTTATCACTAAGAACTAATTTGCCCTAAGAAATCAACGAAATTAAGTTTAAACACAGAAAATCAAGGCGGAGAAAATAAATCCGGATTTCGAAATTTTCAACAGGGAATTAACGCCGATTACGGCGCACATCAAGTAAACACGTCAAAGAATTATGCAAGAAATAAACACGGAGAAGGGGCAACCAGCATTAATTTCATGGCTTGGTAATTTTCTGTATTTGGCATTTTACAACTTTATCAGCTCAATTTATTCTCAATGCGCTAAAATAGGTATGGAAGAAAATCATTACGGTGATATAGATAGGAAAGAAGCCAAGGTATTAGCAGCATAAAAGAAATCAAAAACGTAACTAAAATTCGCGAACACACTTACCTGCCAGTTTTGAACCATTTTGGAGCATTTGTCGATTTTTTGGTATGTCTGTTGCTGCTTTGACTAGTTCCGCTAAACGTCGACCCATTGGAAGAACTTATTTCTGATGTTTTCGTGGCAGTTGTAGCTGAATGCGAATTATTAGACCCGGTATTTGATTTATTCCTGTATAAAAACACGAGTACCAATTATCAAATAAACACAACAAATACATATTTTGATACGCAGACCAGGGTGCTATAATGGGGGTGCATACATACGGAAACGCTCTGGAGTATCCAGCTTCAAATATTCCTTTCGTGAAAGTAAATAATAATAAAACAATTTGAAACTGAAACTTTTATTAGATATGCAGAAAACACGAAAAATACCTTCCAAACTGACTTTGCAGAACCAGTTCAGCGTCTTCTAAGGTTTTTAAATCTTTTAAATATTCTTCCTTCAGGTATGTGTCTGCAATTATAATGAGGACTTTATAAAAAGGCAGCAACTCGCACAAAAACGTGAATATGACAGTGACAATATACAACGCCACTAAATCATGCCTAGTCAATTGATGAACACAGCAAAATATGATTTGGGCCAGTCAGCACCAGTGTCTATTTGTAAACGAGGGAGCTTACCATATTCGTATCTTGTAGATAGATACACACGAGCTGCAGGAAATAATTGAGCCTAAAATAACAACCGCAAACCCTTGGTAACTACCAAATAGGAAACACGAGCACTTACAATATTCCAGCAGTACATTTCTCGGACGTTACGCTTGGAAATTTAGGTAAAGATAAAATTTGTTGTGGAAATATTATTTTTTGTTAAAATAACTTATTAACAAGGATAAAAATCAAAAAAAGGTGGTTGCATAGATTAATTAGAAAATACAACACTCTCACTTTGGCATAAATCTAAATGATAAAAGAAAGAGCAGTAGAAGAAATTTTTAAAATGTAAGATTTTTTTGTTTTAGTTCTAATTGATAATTTTCATACCTTAGTTCCCTCATTTTTCGCGCCACTTTTATTTTCGCGCAGGAAAAATGCATGAAAATAAAAGGGTGCCCGAAAAGACCTACTCTCGCGCATTCGGGTGAGCGAAAATTAAAGGTGGGTGAAATTAGAAAATGACTAAAAAAACGTTAAAAGTCAAAAAAGCCACTTTGAACTCTACAGTGACATGACTTAGAGACATATCATTTCAGTACTGAGGCGTAAGGAAGTAGTCAAAGCAGTAACAATCAATTTTTTTATATTTTAAGGATATCTGAAAACACAAGTTTCTGCCTTGCAACTGAAAAATTCACGAAAATCATTAAAAAAAGATGCGCACGAAAAAAGTTCAGTGATGGGTGCGCGAAATTTAAAGGGTGCGCTAATATCTATTTTAAAGGGATGCGCAAAAATATGAGGTGCGAAAAATAGAGGGAGCGAAAATAAAAGGGGCGCAAAAATTAAAGGAACTAAGGTAGAACAAACGAAGTTCATTGCCCAAACGTAATCCCGAAGTGATGGTGCTGTTATGCTTTCTTTAGCACTTCTAGCAAAGTTTTCATCTCAATCTGGAATGAAGGCTGTTGAATGAAAGTTGAATGAAACTCCATTTAATTCACGATATTTGGCTTCCTTCCAGCTCTCATAAATTAAATGTTACATAAAATCACGAAACACAAGAAGATTTATTAGCGCAGCTTAAAATAATCGAATGAAAATAAGATGTAGAAGGTCACAAGGTTAAGAACGAATACAATTGAGGCTATATTTAAAATCTTACTTGATATAGCGTTTGATTGTTATCCTTCAAAACAAGTTTCGGAGGTGTGGTAACTACAAAGAAGGAAGTATATCAATCAACATGACATTACTCTGTACTAACTGCAAAGCCAGTTAACTAGGTTAACTATTTCAGGTCTTCATTGTTTTAGTAACAATTTACACTTGGAAAACGGGAGAGACCTATTCAAGTTTCATCAATTTGCAAGGGAAATCGCTTTTAAAACATAGGAGACCTGGGAACTAAAGATCTAGTATCCAAACATAGTTTTCATTCAAAACGCTTCGGTGATAGATCACGTAAACGTACGAAGAGATCGAAAGTCTCAAAATAGTGCCAGTCATTGTTTCGGGGTAGACGAAGGATCGCGTTTAGGAGGAACACTGAAATCTGGGAACTTTAACTCTGTTCTTTCCCGTTGAATACATACGTGAGCCTAATGAATGCAACTGCACGTAGGCAAAATAAAGCTGATAAGCATAAATTTAATTTAGATTCGTCAATTACGTCAGTAGGACGGTAAACATCGAGCAAACGTTTGCATTTTATAGACGAGTTACCTCTCAATTCACGCAGCAACGCAACTGTATTTAAATCCTGGACATCCGGAAAAATTAAATAATTGTTGATTTACTAAGTGGGACAGGGCATTATTAAATTCGGCCATAAAAGCACGCGAGTTGAGCATAGACAACTAGAAAGGAGGATTTCACCCACATATCTCGTACGACTTTATCTCATTCTTCAGGTAATCACGTACAAATTCTTTCATGCTGCATACTAAAATAACAACGAAATAATTACTTTCTTTCAGCAGCAAGCTGGACACTTCAGAATTCAATCAGGAAGCATACGCTGAAACCAGCCACCATAACGTGGTCACACGATGATTAAACTATTGTCAACCAATGTCTTCCATACAAGGTAAATAATGAATGAACGTTAAACCACGTACGCACGTGAACTGAATCATATTTAGAATTTGATAAGTTTCGAGGTCAGCCAATCAATGAAGATATTTAAATGTATAACATTTTTTTTCGATAACAATTTACTTTCGAAGCTGGTTTTTATACGGTCATTTCATTTGCAAGACACAAAAGTGCAATCGTCAGCAATTTTGATAAAAATGCTAACTATGCAAAAAAGCTGTTTTTGAGCTTGAGAAGTAGGTTAATTCACAGTCCGAAACTGCATAACAGCGATTAATGATATACTTGAAAAGGATTCAATCAATTTTGCTGCCGCAGCAAAATTAATTTTTTAAATACAAGCGCATGTATGCATGACATCAGGCTTTGTGCTTGGATGTCGTAAAGAGAAAGAAAGGAAGGATGGTGATTTAATGGAAATGTTTTCTTATATTTGATCAAATACCTGTGCAAGCTAAACAGAGCATACCTTTTTCTAGGGGTCTGAAAAATGCTTGCAGCACGATTTTATCGGGAAATTGAATTCGGACGGGGACCTATAAAAAAAGTCGAGCACTAGAAACTTTAAGAGGCAATGGTTTGCAACATCTTTTAAAATAAATGGCTTTAACTAATTATCAATTCAATTTTCATTCATCTTCACGAATAAATTTTCGAACACTGAAGTTATTATGCAATCTCTCTCTCCCTCGTTGAGTTGCAATCAGATTTTTTACAAATGATCCGACAGAACATGGGAGCACATATTGAAACGCACCTTTTCGAACGCTGAAATTTTTTCTATCTCCTTCCTTTGTCGACTAGCTTTGGTTAAAAGTAAGCTATCGTCTTTAGCTACCCTTGAAAAAAAAAAGAAAATTCGTCAGACATCACTTTTTAGTAATCAACACTAAAACTCACCAGCAATAAGAGACAACTGAGGTCAGAGCGTTTATCCATACGCAGGGGCTAATACAGGTCATTTTTGAAGGCAAAGAGCGCTTTTAAGCGTGCCTGGGCACGTCTGGGTAAAAATTTAAAACTCTAAAATTTGTTTTAAATTGTTGCCGAATCCTGTTGCTATCCAAATGTGTTGCAAATACAAGATAAACAGAGCCTTTTTAATGAAAAATATACCTCAAAATGTTTAAAGTCCTTGTAATTTGGGCACCCAAATTCAACAAGTTAAAACAAAGAGCTGTGCCCCAAAAATTCCTGTATTATCCCCTGATATGGTACTTGTCTTAAAAGAGAGAGACACGAACCCACATCTATCTCACAATACTGGAAGAAACAGAATAGCTTTAGCCCAACACGCTGATGGCACAGTTGCTGCTTTAAACATCAAATTAGTTTGCTCAAATTCAGAGCTGGATATCACTGTGATTGAGTGCGAAAAATCTAAAATGAAACTTATCCCAACGAAAACATTCTACTGACTTTCTATTGTCTACTTCTACAACAACACACCAGTGGCTGGTAAAGATGCAGAAATCTGAATATCAAGAAAACAACATAAAACAGACACATACCGGTTAGATTTAAGATCACCCATTCGATTACGTAGATCATTCACTGTTAGCTCAAAAAAGCTATCGTCAACATCTAAAGAAAAGGAACCATAATCGCATCAAAAAGGATAGGGCTGTAGAAGTATCCAAGAGCAATGCCCAGTTTACTCAAACAACAAGCTGTGGGATCATGATTTTAATTGGGCCAGCAGCAAGGTTACAATAATTAGCGCTTCAATCCACTACAAAATCCTTCTTTTTCATAAAAGAAATTTCTTTGGAATTAAGATAATAGCTGATGTAGCATTAATGTAAATAACCTATCTGCTGGCTTAAAATCCCCTGGAAAGTAGGCAACAAGCTTGCACAAAATTGCAAACTCTGAATTATATTTTCATTTGGATCTCTTTCACCAGTAGGATTTCTACCCATACAATGACATAGAAAGCATAATTGCAAATGCAAGGCCTGCATATAGACCTTTCTGATTCCACTTATTATTTCGGTAGCTGCTAACCTGCCTGAACTCTATTAGACCCTATTTTTTTCCCGCGTCATTACCCAAATTGAATTGTTCAAATTGAATTGAATTTTGCATGAAGGTATTATTATGTATGGCTATTAGGAAAATGGCAAACATTTACTCAACAACTTTAGATAGAGAAAAGCTTTTTTAATTCTGTTTTCAGATTCTGAAAGTACAGGGGAAGAGCATTTACAAATGTTGCATTAGTTTTTCATGAAAATGTGATCCCAATGCCCTATAGCGCGCCAAAATATCAAAAATATTTTTTGACGTTTTGGCTCACCATTGAGTTTTATGACATCATTTTTTTTAAAACTGATCAAAGCAGAATTACTTTATGATAATTAGTACTTGGTAAATCAAAATTTATAACCAATTGAAATTTACAGTGATTCCTACCAAATTATTAACTACCCCCTCACAGGAAAAATGGAAAATCTCAACCTGGAAAAATGTTTATGGCACGATACTTTTGTGGAAAATAGGATAGATTTAAAAATCTGATTTAAGTTTGAAGGCGTTGTCATTTTCTAAGTTATTTAGGGTTTTTTTTCTGTGCTGAGAAAATGGCTTGAGTCTTTAAATCAGAAGTAGATTGCAAGTCAGCTCACATGAACATTGAATGGCATGGAACTAAAATAAATGTTTTCGGAGTGATTGTGAATTTAGGATTAGCGGGGTTTGTCTTTCCTTTAATCAATAATTCATCTTCAAAATACAAGAAATCGATTTACCGCCCTGGGCACTTGACAGAGACTGTCCTCTTATTTAAAAATTCTTGAATATATATCGGCGCTTATTAGAGATGGTCGTTTAAAGAATACTGTGAAAACACAGTATTTGCAAACAAAACTCCCATCCAAAATTTGATTCCAAACAAAGTTGCAAAGCCTATAAAAAGACATACCTTGATTACTGGACTTATTCAAATCTGTTTCAATTGTTGGAATTTTATACAAAATAGCTTGTCTACCACAGGGCATTGACAACCGAACTTCTTTTCGCCTGAAAAAGAAAAGATAAGGAAAAACATTTAAAAAAGTAAATAGTTAAATAAATAATAGTCATAATAATATAATAATAATAATAAAATTTAAAAAAGAATAATAAAAAATAATCACTTTATAAGTAGAATATAAAGAAAAATAAAGACGACGTTGACAATGACACTGACGACGTTGACATGAGCACAACCAATATCCATCCAACAGTAATCAATTGCACTTTATCACAATTCATGGTTTCCTATTGCATGTTATTCTTTATCATCGTATGCCAT
This sequence comes from Stomotoca atra, assembly GCA_036873935.1. NCBI lineage: Eukaryota > Metazoa > Cnidaria > Hydrozoa > Anthoathecata > Pandeidae > Stomotoca > Stomotoca atra. The sequence continues at coordinate 6,863 of JAYJMG010129647.1, forward strand.
TTTATTATCTGATTATAGTATACTGTATTTTATTATCAGATATAATAGCATACTGCGAACATTCATGCCCCTAAAACATCTGACAGCCATAAAGAAACTACAGTTCCAGCCATTGCAAATCTGTTTGAAGCAAACAACATTGGAGTAGAAATATTCTATAAACAAGGGCACATACAATAATAGCGGGTCGATAGCTATGTCTTCATCATTATCTACTTGTGCAGCGTCTTTTGTAGGAAACTAAAACGAAACAAAACAAATTATGTGACTACCTCAAAGGTGTGTCAAATTTTTTATCATTTTTTGTCTCTCTCCCTGAACGAATAACAAGACCACCAAATAACTACAACTAAACATGGTAATAGGTAAGCGCTACAAAAAAGATATGTCATATACCTTAAAATTTTCAAATTCATTATTAATACTAGGCTGTGTCTGGACTGTAGAAGGAGTAGGCTCAATATCAGGCAATAAGTCTGGTCGTGCCATAGTATCAGGCAAAATATCGTGCGTTTGCCGATATGTATACGATGCCTGAATTGTGTTTGTTTCTCCAAGGTCATTTTGTCCAACAACATTGGCTTTAGTATCATGTAGTTTTTCATTTTCCAGCTTTTGTTTCTTCTGAGAAGGTTCTAAAAATTGAATGTAAAGCAATTTAAATTTAAATTTTCTATTTCTTGATGTCTTTTAAAAATAACTGTAATGTCATGAAATCAAATTGAAGAAGAGACGAATATCGTTTAATCTAAATTTGCCGCAAAAATAAATAAAAAGCCTTTCTTCATTCACACAATTACATCAGCTCATGCCTATCAAAGCCGAAAATCGTAAGAAGAAGAAGCTCTTAATCTTCAAAAGTTGTCAAAAAATTATTCAGATGGTAAAACCCTTAAACCTTTGGTTGACATGCAAAGGATTTTGAGATTCTGTGGCAGTTATCAATCAGCACAATGAACAACACAATACAAGACGTAAAATTGAAACCTACCTTCTGGTTTTGATACATCAGTTGGAATTGAAGTAATAGTTTCATTGGATTCTTCTACAACATCTCGGTAGACCAGTCTTAAAAGTTGAAAATTGAAGAGCATGGAACAAAATTTGCAAGATCTGATGTTAATTTGGGACTTAGTATAAACTGAGTACAATTTTAAACACCCCAGTAGCAGCATGCCAGTTTTCTTGTTTCCAATTCACAGCTACTGTTACACCCATTCTCCCCTCATTCATGTCCATCTTGTGTTAGAAATAGGTGACTTGGGTGTCACATCTGCAGTATTCGTCAAAATCGGGTTAACAAAGATTGAAATCAAGAGAATTTCGGATCAAATAAAATCGTTGATAAGACACCAAACACGCATAGAAATGCTAAAAGTAAGCAGTGAGGTGTGAACAAAACTTAATTCCAACTGCGTTGTCATAAAGAGCCTAAATTTTAGGGCATACACAACTCTTACAAACTCTACCTGATAGCAGCTCGACCTCCAGTGATACCCATTGAATGCAAAGTTGTTGTACCAAGAACATTTGCTCCTTTATACTAAAATTTAGAAGAGTAATTTGACAGAGTAATAAAACAGAAAACCAGTATGCTCTTAACTTTAGATCAAAATTACAGTATACACTGAATTTAAAAACTTCTTGGGCTTAACACACTAAGCGATCAGTATGATGGACGGGATAGGTGAAAGTTCACAAAATAAAGTTAGTTAGAGATTATCAGGTAACACCATAGTGATGCCAAATGGGCGTAAATATCAAAGTTGTCCAAAAACAAAAAGAATGAAAAGTGCTTGAAGTAAAAACAAAAAATCATCTTGGAAATGATGCGATCTATAAAAAATAAAGCATGTAAAATAATACCTCATTGCGCATGTAGATGCACACAGTTTCTGGCATGATCAAATCTGAAGAGCTATAACAAAGATTGAAAAAATCCCTAAAAATACACTGAAACTTGTGGTCCAATGTTTGAGAGCCGGTCAATTGTGATTTTATTGGTTCAAGATTAATGTATCATCAGCAGAAGCAATATTTTTAATAAGCTGTGGTTTGTCTCTACGGAACAATTATCTCTCTTTTAATTCCAGTTCAAAATTATTAAGCACATAGGCTAGTATAAAAGAATTATCAAGGCTAGGGTAGCATTACAGCTGCCAGAATTAAATTTATGCACAACTTTTAAACGTAGTTCTTTGGATGGGTTGTCTTTGAATTTGAAAAGAATTAAACAATCTTACATCTGATTTGAAAATAAATCAAAAATAACAGCAAGGTAAATATTTTTGAAGTGAAAACAAATATACCAATAATTAGACCTTCACGTTTTTCGACAATCAAAACAATTTCGTGGAATTTAGTTAAAAAGACTTAAATTCACCTATCAATAAACATAAAGACATAATAAAAACAACTTTGCAGAAAAAATTTGGTAACATTATAAAGGAAACATTACATTTGTAATTTTCAGATAAGAATCTATCAAAATTATAGTATAAACAACACCTGTAATAATTGTCGAGAATTGGCCTTTTTCACGAATGGTGTGAATTTCTACCAACAGCAGAAAATGATTTACCATCAGTATTCAGTGTGAACAATTATCAAAATACTGACAGTAAATATTTTTTGACTAATGATAAGTAAAACAGGTTGACCTACAGTAGACCCCATGCCAGTATTTTCTCTTTTGGTATTATACAGAAAGTATTTACATGTACAGAGTAAGAACAATGGAAACCAATTCGAACAAAGACAATAACATCGTTTTTGAAAAGGGAGAATAACTTACATTGAAAATACAACGATTTATGAAGTTTTTGTTCTTACCTGCCGTCAGTCTGAAATGTTTCTAGAACCTTCAATAAAGTTATGCTAGGATCAAATTCCTTTTGCAATCGAGAGCCATCTTCAAGTTGTAAAGCCACAACAGCTTTTGCTGCTAAAATTTTAACAAAATAATTAAGGGCACACCAATTTAATTTGTTACTTTACGGGTCCGACCGACCCTATATTTCGCAAAAACAATAAAATAATATTAGTGCTTTTGATGGCAAAAATCCATTACAAAAACAACGTGGTTCCTTTGAAAAATTCTGTAATAAAATAAAACTCGTAATCTCTGCGATCAATGTTCTCTCTTCTCTTCTATTGAAAATAAGAAGTGGCCTCACTTACAATACAAGTTTTAAATGAAAACCTTTTAATGCTTTTATGTTTAAGGTATTGTTCATTGACACCACTGGACGTTTAAAAAACTTAAAATAAGATGTAAAGTTAGGGAAATCCAATATTATTATTATTATTTTCTTGACCGACCGACCCAGGAAAATGCTGCGTCTTGCCCGTAGAACAACAAATTCGTGTTGCCTAAGGAAAGTTCATTCATCAAAGACTAACACCATAACACAATAATAAACAAAACTCGTCCGAATCTTGAGGTATAAATTGCTAATGTAAGGAAAGCCACTCAGCAGCAATTCAACAAAATATTCAGAGCAAAATCATAAGAAAATCTTCCAAAATAGCTTTATTTCTATATTTATGATGTTTAAATTATATGTTATGTTTTATAATTTTGTTGACGTTTCGGGTGTTTCATACACCCAAAGACAGAGAGAATGATACAATTATCGTCATCTCTACACACTTAAGTTCATAATAGCATAACGTAACAAAATGTTAATTTATCAAAAATGTACTCAATTAAATAAGTACAAAGGTGCTGATCTTATGTTATTATTCAACAAGGGACTATCTCGCATGATGAACAAACTCTCTTTTATTTCCAATACAAAACGATTACTCCCTCGTGCCAGGACACTGAAATCGCCAAGAGATGATACGTGTTTTATAATGTTACTGTTTAATGTGTATTTCGGTGTTGCACTTTACCCCTGTAAGTGCTCAATCAGACAGGTAAACTGGTTACACAGACTAATGGCACCATTGTGGGCATAAAGGTTTTTGCAATTTATACTGTACTAAAATCAATGAAACAAAATTGATGAGTAAAATATTTAAAAAGGAACCAAAAGATACAGAATAAGATATATACATAATAAACATACCAGTGCGAGATTTAGTGCATTTGACCATTTCCAGCTTTGCATTATTAGTAAGATTCAAGAATCGCACCATTGATGTGACATTCAAGACTTTCTGTTGGTGTCTAAAACATTTATAGATATTTCACTGTGAACGAAAGCACTTCATTCCACAACTTTAGAATGATGCACTTGATGATAAAACATTCAAAATCTTTATATTGACAATTTATGAAAATCTGGAAAAAAATATGTTTACATTATTATATCTATGTCATGGATTATCATGTATTGAAACACCAATACATCAAAAAATTACTTGAAAAATTGCACTAGCATGAAACACCGTGTAGTAATTTTCAGTTAAATTTTTTATTTTTCACAACTTGTTTACATTATCTATGCATAATTCTATTTCCTTATTTCAACTTGTTTTTTTAGTAAAGTATATTGCACCTTGATTGCAAAACATCTTCTGATGCTCAACATTTCCTATCTTGTAGACAATTCCGTTATTTCTAATTTTCGGTTGTAAGAATGAGAAGGTACGTACACTGGACTTGACCACACTTTCCTCAAAACAAAACAGTGGCAATAAAATGAGTGAATGAATGAATGTAATAATCTCAAAAACAAACAAAACAAAGGAAAAAAAAGGAATGATAACAATAGTCAAAACTCACTTTAAGTCATATTCATTTTCAAGATAACCTTGTTTCTCACAAGCACTTTGAAGAATCTAAAGACAATGCAATAGTCAATGAAAAAAACAACAGAAATAAAAAATATGTGGTTTTCGGCTTTCTTTATCCTGAACGAAACATTGCTACGAAATGAAACTGGAATGAAAATGGTCCGGACTATTAAACGAAAATTAAAAGCAGGCACTGTACAGTAATTTGTTCAATATTGAATCTTGTTCTAATTCCAATGACCCGATAAAAAAAAATTTGAATGCAAAATTAGCAAAAATGTTACCTGAAGCACAGTCATGGAAGGAGTAGTTTTAATCTTCTGCCGTCTTCCATTTGGACACAAAACTTCGACTGTTTTGCTTGTTGATGTCGACATACTACTTTTTTTTATAAGAACAACTTTATAAAAATAGTAAGGCTGAAATAAGTGAAAAAAATAAGAACAAGCTAAGAACAATGTTAGGTTAGGTTTTCTGAAAATACAGTATCTTAGAACAGGTTAAATCAGTCTAGACAAAAAAATGAAAGAAAATGTTTTTAAAATATTAACAATAAGGCTATTGTTACCCCGAAAACAAAAGAAAAACTAAGGCTGAACATTTAGATAAAATTAAGAACAAAACAAGAACATTGAGGCTGAAGCAAATTTTTCTGATCTTATTTACAAAAAAAGTATATCTTGGAATTTCAGTCAGCACTTTGTTCAAAGTTCAATATATATACTCTCTAAGTTTCGTCTTCTTATTTTCTTGTTTTCACCTTCCCTATGTATATACAAGGATGAAAAAATGCAGAGCAGAGTGCTTTGAAAGTCCATTCTAGGCACATAAACTCAGTTCTAGAAGACGAACAAATGCTCTTCTCAATTTGTTAATTAAACAGATATTGCATGTCCTTCCATCGAATATCAAGACTTATTCACTTGAGGCGGGCTATACTCAACGACACGGACTCGTCGAGAATGAATAAACTGACTCGTCGAGAGTGAATAATAAACAGATATTGCATGTCCTTCCATTGAATATCAAGATTTATTCACTTGCGGCGAGCTATATTTAACAACGCGGAGCGGAGTTGAATATAAACTCGCTGAGAGTGAATAAATCTGATATTCATCTAGGGAAGGTCTTGCAATATCTGTTTTATTATATGCCAAAAATCATTCAACCAAGTCTTTTTTTCGTATGTTCACGTAAAATCTCCTTAATACGAATGATGTCCAGTTTGCTTCGTCCAACAGTTTTTAAATCCAACTCGATTTTTTTTCTTTGAAACATATCAAAGGCAAACTTTGTTGACTTTGTTGTATTTCTACTGTCTTTGTCAATCAAGAGTTTTTGTAACTCGTCCTCCTTAACAGAAACAGACCTTGCCATTTTCAACCTTCCAAAGATTCAAAGGTTTTGTTTTGTTTTGAAGTTCAGATCTTGTGAAGACGTTGCATTGCGGTGGTATAATTTGACCTTTGACCGTGGTAAATCCAATCAGTTATTGCATGGTCGTACGGGTTATGGGATGGAGAACATTATCGTTGTTGTCTCACAATTCAGACAATGTCTCAATTTAAATTTATACACAAATGACTTTTTAGAAAGCAAAGAATACGTAAACACAAGCTGAAAGATGACTAGTAAAAGAAACACAAAGAAAATAAAGAATTAACGTTTTATACTTTTACATGTCTCAAACTTAAAACGTTATCGCGCAAATATCAGTAAGTTCTCACAAATCATTCCCTGTAAACTACGCTGTCTTGTTCGAAGTGTGTTGCTCGCGTATGTGACGTCACATTTGATTACCGTGTTGGAGAAAATGGCGCCGAGCGTATGTGCTATTTCTTCACATGTTTGCTTCTGTAACTGGAGAACTAGTATGATTTACATGAAGAAATTTTACACACGAACTCTCTAACATTATATATTATGGGTTTGATAGAAGTCAAGTTGATTTTTGACCTTAGTTCTCCTTTAAACAAAAACCTGCTTAACCAGCGAAATCTTTCGAAAATGCGAAACAAATGCTCTCCAGGTGGTTGTCAACCAAATACATGAAATGAATGAGTTTTTAGGTTGAAAAGGTTGATTTGGTTGTATATATTGGTAGTTTAGAAACGAATATATACACTCTAAGTTTAGAGCTTGATGATAATTGTAGGACCGGCAGAGTGAATAAAATGTGGAGGGGCTGAGCATTTTCAGTTTACCAACTTCACCCTAAATGTCATGGTTTGATTATTTTTGAGCAAATTAATGTTTTGGTACGTCAAAAAAACCCTCAGCCCCCCCCCCCTACTCCGCCTGGGTATAGAATAGAATAGAATAGAATAGAAGAATTTATTCGCGATAATAATTTACAATTCTAAGAAAAAAGGTTTATATT
>JAYJMG010129758.1:3932-13976 GCA_036873935.1 Stomotoca atra
TTGAATAATTGACACCACATTTCTGGAAGTATTTTATGAAGTGTTAATTTACACAGAAGATATGAAAAATTTTAGAAACGAAGACGTTTCGATATTCATTCCAATAATGCATCAGAATTTTTATCTTCCTCTTTGTAATACCTATCCACTATATCGTTCCCATAGCCTGATAAGCTGATGACGGATCAAGAGGTCCTTCCGCATTGGGATAGAGGTTGTCACTCCCTGAACATTGTCGGAGGAGGGTGAATGTAATGTGGCACCAAAGTTGATTTCAGAAATTGTCATATATTGGGTTTGTTGTTAGCCCCCTGATGGGCTCTATTACTGTCCTACTCTTGCATAATTTACTCTACTACCTCCTAATTTTTTGATTTTGACGGAGTAACGTGCCAGCAAAATTGCTTTTGAGGGGGGTATTTTGAGGAAATCATAAAAAAAGTATTTATGTTTAATTTAGTTTTTTACCCCCTGATAACTTTTTTAGTTTGTTCTGTTTTGTATGACTCCAGTGGGTATTTACCGCACTAATAAATATATAGTAAAATCGAGTTTAACTCTTTTTTATCTTTGATATTTGAGTATTGAAAACACGCAGAATTTGCTCAAAATATCATTTCGGATTTTTATTATGGATGATTTTCTATTCCATCATCTAGTAACACCCACACCTAGATGCGCTTTGAGGTTTCAACTGGCCAAATTAACTTCCAAAAGTTAATGTTTATAAAAAAATTGATTTTAAATGCTTGAAGATTCAATCCTCTCCAACAAGTTTAATTTTTGCTAAATAATGCCTCCGACCATTTCCAGCAATACATTGTATACCTGGAAGGCTGTTTTGCCATCATTTTTGGAACCTATGCATATAGATGAATTTGACGAGAAAACGTAAAAAAAACTTCGAATTGATTGAAGCAAGTGACAAGTAAAAAGATCAAAGTCCATTTTAAGAAGATTTGTAAGTGATTTATCACAAAATTCAAACTTCACATTTCATAACCTAAAATAAGCTCATGTAAAACAGTTAGCAAACACAAGTAATCCGTGTTTACTATATTTGTCACACGCTTGTTGCTAAATAAAGGAAACTGTATTATTTTCTCGGTAAGATAAGAATGTGTTTGCTCTCGCTGTTGTTCAAAAGTTGTCAAACCGCAAATGAAAAGGTTTCTTTACCACGCATGTTTTGAAGTATCGTCTTAAACGTACCGACCTCGGTCCCAGCACCTCTTAGGCTAGTCTAGTCTGTCGAAAGGCAGAAAAAGGAGCTGGGATTGAGGTATCAACACATCCCTTCTTTCGCAAAACAGTCCACAAAAAAAAAAAAAAAGTTTTACAGGGATAAGAAAAGAAAATTTTTGAGACGTGGTTTCAATATATTGCCAATATCACAAGATCTAAAAATTATGGTATGGGTGTGAAACCTCGCCAAAATTATCGCCACCAAAGAGCATTTTATTTCCCCTCTTAGTGTTTTGGAGTTATCAAAAAAAGCTTGAAAATCGGGTAAATTTACCTCTCCTCAGGTAGGGTTAAGGAGAATAATGGTGACAAGGTTGCTTTTCATCTTTCACACTGGATTCTAGTTCCTCTTCCCATTGTTTACTCAAAGTGGCGAGACTTGGCACACCAAAACAAAACATAATGGTACTCGTCAAAGCAGGACATTTGTTTTACCGGGTCTTGCTTACGACTGGTATTATTTCAAAATTACGACGTCATTATCCCAAAACGAAACTGAAAATATATTTTAGACTTATGTGGATATAAACACAGGCTGGAATGCAAAATTATAAATAAATACTAGTTAAAAATAATGTATATATAACGTTAAAAACAATATATAGTTAAAAACAATATATATATAACGTGGTTTTTTCAAATGATTTTGACAGAAAGAAGAAATAGCACTGACACTGACCACGTGACCTCAAAAACTGCCAAATATATGGGCAGATTATGCGAAGACTCATTTAATATATGCAACAGTACTGGACGGATGTTACGAAGGTTTTATGTGGTTAAGGTCAATTTCGAAATGTGGCCTTGGCCGAAAAATCAAGTTGTTTTTTGAAGCAGGAAAGGTTCGAGCTAGGTTCGAGGAAATGTTAACCTCATGAAAGGCCCAAAGTCTTGATTTCTAATTGATTTATTGACTTATTGGTTGTTATCTCTATCATTTTTATAATCAGATGCAAAATAAAATTGGACTAAAAGAGAACGTCTGGGACAAAAAGCAAAAAAGCACTGCCTGTTTTGTTTGAATCACTAAAGCAACATTAAAGCAACTGCTTATGAGTACTACTTAATATGAGTTACTTCATTGGAAAATAAAGATTTACAGTTATGAATTTAAAATATTCTCAACGCACTTGAAAAAAACAAATTATAATGAATTTTATGAATTAGATGAAAATATGTGAAATTATGTAAATTCAAAGAATGAAGAAGTCAAATTAAACTTTTTTCTGCCAATCAGTGTTGTTTTTGTGTCAAACTTCAGGAGATTTTGTTGTCTTCGATTATACAAACTTTTCTGAAATTTAATAAATACAAGTTTTAAAAACGTTATATATATGGCCTTCATCATTCACTAACATAACTTTTGATATTCATCTGCTTCGCGCCGATTTGAAATAAATAATTGATCGTCTACCATTCTGCTAATATAGCAGTCACGACAATCAAATATCAAGAATATCTTAAGGATGCTCATCTACATTCATCGAGACCAATTATGCGTAGCGGGCAAAATCGTTAAAAAGTCGCCGTGGAGGAGTGCAATGGGGTAATGAAAGTCTCATAAATCTTCTCAACCTCGTTTCCAGCGCCGTTTTTGATATCAGGAAGGAAAAAACGGCGCTGGGAACGAGGTTGAAATCTTCTTTACGAATTGTTTTATTTATCCTGTGAAAAAAAAGTCACAATATGACTAAATGAAGAAATTTCGATCAGCATTGATATTGTTATTGTCTCAGGATGTTATGTAAACCTTTTTCATTTGCCAAGACTACACCGAAGTCCACGCAATATTACTACTGTTGTTTCTTCTTAAAATGGACCAAAATAGTTTTTATGAATTTCGACGTTGCTCCTTTCTTTATTTGTCCCACTACATTGACAGATTTTTGTAGCCAGACAGCATATTTTTCCACAAGATTATTTAGATGGCCATCAGTTTCAGGGGATCATCGTCTTAGAAAACGTGGTAAACTTGATACACGTGTCAGTTCCAAGTCTTTTACAACGATAATCGGCAAGACTGAAGATTTTTTCGTCTAAATCTGCTTTTCATCGTTGTTTTCTGTTTATGCCTTCCCCCTTTCCGTCAAACATGTTAATTTCGTACGATGGCCAAAAAATCAAAATTTGAAAATATTCGATATAAATCTCACGATGTAGCGAACCGTTTTTGATTTTTCCTTCAGAGTTCGTTATTCTACAGAGCAAAAGTTCATTACAAATTTTCCATTTTACTTGGCTTTTTTCTCGCATTTCAGAATCACTACAGAAAAGCAGTTAATTTGTCTCTTTTAAATATTTGACTCCAAATGCCATACTTCTGGTGATTTAATACTGGGTCTCATTCGACGCTAGATTTCCCCTAGTTTTCAACAATCGTTTGATGGTTGACTTGCAATGGGCGTCTTAGTGGAACCCGCTTGGGACACTGGTGTCCTGTGGTCGTCAAAAGGTTCAGAAAAGTTCTCTCTCCTCCACTCACAGACTGTCGGAATATGATGAGTGGATGCCCAGCGGGCAAAATCGTTAAAAAGTCACTGTTGAGGAGTACATTGCTATTGAAACGAGATGCAGAATGCATTATTCAATAGAAATGCACTCCTCCATAGGGACTTAATAACGATTTTGTCCGCTGGGTAGAGAAGAACGAGAGGACGGAGTCTCTAATCTCGAGATTCTACTGTTAAGGCAAGTACGAGTACCTTCAACCAACGCATGCTATCGAGAGCAGAACATCGTCATCAGATAACTACTTCGAGAAATTTAGCCGTACAACCAAGTTATTTCGGGCAATGCATTTCTAAGATTAATAACTATTTATTCAAGCAAATTATTGCGAAAAAATATATATATATATGTATTTCTAGGAAATTTTCATCGGCCATCAGTCTGATATTGCAAGAGCTGAAAAAAATTGGTGAATAGAAGGCGTCTTCTACATCTGAAGCTTATCGAGTGATGAAAAATTGGTAGCTCCAGTGGCATTTACTTTAAATATAATTGGTTCTTCCAAAGATTCACATTCGTATTACGGAAAATAAGAGACCGCACTTTTTAGGGAACCTTTAACAAGAATTATGTCTCGATGATTTTCATATCTTCTGTATCAAAATAATTTGATCTTATGCCAATTGAGTGACATACTGAATCGTGTAATTTGGCGGGCTTCGTCGTCTTTAAAAAGGTTCCCATCATGAAAAAGGCGGAAAAAATTGCTGGCACACCATTATACACGGATCTTGAGAATTTCTCTTACACCTTCAAGAATTCTCTCACAAATCGAGATAAGCAGTAAACAAGCGCTTATGGTTTGCTATGTAAACACTTGGATTATAATCTCAATATTTAGCGAAAAAATGTTGTTTACTGCAAGAAGAAAAGCTATCGGAATGTACATGGGTGTATTTTTAGACCTGTTTTACATTAGCAAAATTAGCAAGCCTGTATGTGATAATCTTCTAGACACTTGTCTATGTGCTCAAAAGCTTAGGTTGAGAAGTCTAGCGTAAAGTGTGCTTGACTTTACGACAAAACTGGCAACCATAAACGGGAGAAAGCAAATAAAAACAACTTAAGAGTAAATAGTACGTCAAGAAACGTTCCGTGGTCGCACATTGTTTTATTAATAGCAAGAGAGTGATACTAACATTACTGTCTCGTTGAGTGGCCAGCTTGAATCGTTTTTACTCAAATAAACCTCAGAATTTAACAGCGAGCAAGCTATAGTTCTTTGCTGAAAGATGAATAATTTTGTCTGTTGATAATAACTTATCACGTACAAATAAAGGTTACCGTAAAACCCTGAAAATAAGCCAACCAAAAAGGCCCTTTGAAAAATATAAGCCCATGAGCTTATTTTGGGTTTTTTTATGGTACATACACTAAAGTTAGACCAACTCAGTTCACCTTTCAGTGTGACCATGGAGGGAGATGCCACGCCCTAATCAAGTTGAAGAGAGACAGATTTCACTAGGAACGAAGTTGAACGAGCAGCGCAGATTCGTCATTTTTTGTTGAACAAGATATCGATACGCAATCTCGTTCTCAGTGCCGTTTTTTTTAATGGAAAAAGAGATAAAAGATCTTGGTAACAAAGTTGATCATAATGTTCCTTTCTGTTATTTCCATTTTTTACCATCTTCCATTTTCATCTAGCATTTTTAAGAGAACTCTTTTTACACACTAAAAAAACCCAACAAGGTTTGTTCATCATTTTGCCGGGACAAATATATTTGTGGAAGAAATCTGGTGAAAATACTTTATGGGAAGGAATGGGGGAAACGTTGGTTCTACGTACTTTAGTGCAATGTGAATGTGTGTAAAGTGTAATATTGATAAAGGAAGCTGGATTATATCGCTAACTTTAGAGGAATAGTATGGTGAAAACATTCTTTGATTACTGTGTACATGTTATCGTGCCTACAACATGGTCAACCGGTGATTTAACAACGGTGTGAAAATATATTAATGCTATTCAAACACTGTTTGACCATTACGTGTTGGAAAATAAAACTATACCACGGTAAATTGAGTGTTTCCAAATCATAGAATTTTGATCAGCGAAAGTAAAAATGATATGTTAATTTGCACAAACGAAAGACGACGCCAAAGTGGAAATCTAACAACTTAAGGAGGATATCTTAAATCCAGGCTAGCAAATGGTTAGTGCTGGAGTTGACATACAAGTGCTGTGCTGCAGCAGTATAAATGTTGATGATCCCAATGGCTCAGTCTTTTCGCTCGTTTTCATGGATTTCTAATATCATCTCAGCTGGCACATCATGATCTAACGATGTTGCGACAATCGTTTCACCATGATGTAACCTGCTGGGTTTGCATGCACAACCTTGACTAAACTCACGCTTTCCTCAGCTGTGTTAGGAAGTTGTTTGTTGACCCTATTTTTCACAACATTCAATTTCTATAACAATCTGAGAATACACATCCTTCTCGTCAACTAGAGTCTTTAGGAGATAAGTTGGCGGCCATGAAACAAATTTTGTATTATTGCATGACTTAATAACTTTTCTTGAAGGGGCAGTGAAATTTTTGACATAACCTACGATGACTTGGTAAACACAATTCGTTCCATGTCTTGGTCTTCTTGCTGTGAAATGTCAACAATGCATAGTTAAATTTGGCAGAGCCGAAGTGAATGAATAAAGTTTGCACTTCTTTTCCCATCGCAAACGCCAACACCACCACCAACCCATCACCAACTCACCATTCCTTCCCTCACCAGCGCCACCAGCGCCACCCCCGTTACCACCACCGTTGATAATCTCTTTATATCAATTTTCTCATTGTTTCTGTATTCACCTCAAAATATGCGTGCCACGTCACGCGGTAGTATCGAGAAAACAGATGGTTTCTGGCCAAAGTTTCATGCAAGTCTTTTGAATAATCCTTGTGAGCAAAAACGACGGAACACGTTAACTCCTTCTGCTATAAATCACTTTAGAAAAGATGAAAACGCAATCGTGCAATACAGATCGCGTATAGTTGAAGCGATGACGTTTTCATGTTTGTTCGTGTACATAAGATCTTTAACGCAAGGATCAAGTTCTCAGTTTTGTTGTGTTAGAACACATAACCAAACACTTATTCAATAATGCGACCATATTCAAAAATGCTGGACATGTTTCAAAACAAATAAGAAATAAACAGAGGAGTTTGAGGACGTTATCTTATTTTCACTGCAAGTGTTGGTTTAAAGAGAACAGCTATAAATGATGAAAATGGTGTTTTAAAACCTAGAGTTTGTTTTACAGTTGTCCAGTTATGGTGTATTACGTACAGCTGATGAACTTGTTTTATGTACTTTTGTATTTCGAGTATTCATACGAAACGAAACCTAAATGCAAAGATCTTAGTAAAAAATGTTTATTTAATCGATCTTGTCGGAAATTTTATACGGATCAATCCCTTCTATGCCAGGAAGATCTATTCACGAAAAACGAAAAGTGGCCCACATGTACGCTGTCATGTCGGACTTTGATCATTAGATTTCAATCGATAGATAGGTATGGTAGAAACATGACCGACTGTGACTGTATGAACAACACCATGTGTGAAATATTCAGAGATCGCTCGAGAAGATGCGTTGAAAATTATTTGAATAATTCAGCAAATGGTTGTACCAAAGCTACCAGCGAATGCAAAAGCAACTCAAATTGTTTTAAACTTTACAGGTCCTGGTTTAATTCCTGTGGTGAACTTATCAATGGTTTTTCGTGTCCGCAAAAATGCCTTGAAGCGGAATTGTTGCTTTATAGAAATTCGTTGGGGAAAAATTTACAAACATGTACTTGCGATGGCTTCTACGCTGATGATAAATTTTGTCGTGAGGTACGAGCCAATCGATATGGGCTTTGTGACACACGAATTATGAAACGTAATTCAAACCCTAGTCAGTTGAGCAGCTCAAAAGCTGGAGGAAGGCCTTTCCCGCAAATCAACTGCTTTCTTGTACTATTGTTAATACTTTGGTAAATTCGTTACAGAATTTGATTTTTCGATGATTTGCGGTAAAATTTTAGCATGTAAATTTTTAGTGAATTATGCATTGAAAAGTTCATTTGTTTTTCATTCATATCGCGCTGTTTACTGTGCTCAAACCTTGTTCATGCAACGTTCTAATAATGTTGGCAAGCTATTGGGCGTTTTTGTTAATATTATTTGGACGACGGATGACCAGACCTTGAGATGGATTGGGAAAAAGCAGCTCATGGTAGTCACAAAAACGCGTGCTTTACTGAGTTTCAGGTTATTTACATGAAAAACAGATCTTCTGGTGGCCTGAAAATTCATCGCATCACTTCCCAATAGGAGATCCATGGTCAAACGACGGATATTAATGAATAAGAATACATGTTTCAATACCTGTTTCACATTGCCAGTTTAATTCTAACCCACCACTCACACACATTTGGAGTTTATTTGAGGTTGCGTAATATTTTTGGGCTATTTGAATTTCGAAAGCAGCGTTCGTGTCTTTCTAGTAGAATACTTATTATGACTCCCTTATTTATTGAGCCATATTAGATCGGTTTTTATTGGTACATTTTTGGAGTTCTTAGGTGGAGCTGGTACCGCGTTTTAGGTTTGTGTATAAGAATTTTACCAAATAACAGCAATAAGGGCTAAGAACCAATGATGAATAAAGGCCATTGTTTAATAGATAGATGGATTGATAGATAGGTTCTTATCTTGCTTCGTAATTTCTACATTCATACAGATTACTGTAGACAATACAGTGAGAAAATGACAGGAACTTTTTAAGAACTGGAGTTGCTGTGTAAAGGATTTCTTCCAATTGGTTCGTCTGTCCGACAAGAAAGATTCTTCACCAAAATCTCGCTCCGCTCGCGCGCACTCGGCGAACTAATTGTAAGTGAGCCTTAACGTGACAACGAAACAACTTGCTAACTGACTATACCTTTATATTTCAAAACATTTCGCAACAAGGTTAGCATTGAAGTGAAAACAATCTATATTTCAAATACTAGAAAATTATGAATGTATTGAGAAATTAAGAAAACTGCTTTTTTCATTCCAGAGATATTCCAATTTAAAAATTTCTCTATTGGGAAATTATGACGTCACTAAGTCCAAAAGTAAAATACCGACAAGCTTAAACTCGTTCTCCATTGAATGGAAATCATATAAAAACAGAGTAAAGCAATAGAGCTATTATTAGGGAGCCTAGAAATTAAACGAGCATAGTACATTTTTCAAAATTAACTCAAAATATCTCCCTGTTTTTTTTGTTGATACATTTTTAGCCAAAGTGAGCGATGCTGACTTTTTCTTTGGACGCGAAAGAAGTGGCACCAATCCAAGGCGGTAAAATTAAATAAGATAAAGTCAACTTTCTTTTTTGTGGAAGTGTTTTTTCAAAAGTGAAATCGAGTCTGGATTTGCAGACAAATAGCCCTTGACTGTCAAAACACGCACAACAACCGCAAACTGCCTCTGAATCGAGACACGAAAAGACTGGTCCTTTTTTGTTATGAAAGCATCGGTCATGTAAGTTATGCAATGCTCAATTCACAATAACAAAGTCCTCATCCAGTAACAGACGGAGCGCTGTTGAGGACTGTTCCTCTGAAGGAAAATTCAAAAGACTTTTACAGATCTGTACAATGTTTGACTGGTGTAAATATTTACACGGAATTTTACACCGTGTCATACCGTGCCAAGGTAAACATCGGTGTTTTTATTTTCATAAAGAAATTCATCGAATAAAAAGCTAACAAGGGGAATGCTACATAGTCTCGTTACCAGACCTTCATTCCAATATCTGTCATAATTTAGGAAAGTGTTTTTTTCCTGCGCTTTATGGCGATCGAAGGTCACATATTTATCCGCAAACACTCACTCGTTTATCGTAAAAATCTTTCCTCACATAGCCGATTCTGCTGTGCGACGATGATATTATAGGAAATTTCTGAGCTGTACCAATGTACAATAATTTACTGATCGGTGGACATAAAAAAAATAGATTTTTCTAATGCACGGACAATAAAGCTTAAGGGTTTACGCAAGCCAAAATTGGAACTTAGAAACCGCTTTCAAAAA
This sequence comes from Stomotoca atra, assembly GCA_036873935.1. Classification (NCBI taxonomy): domain Eukaryota; kingdom Metazoa; phylum Cnidaria; class Hydrozoa; order Anthoathecata; family Pandeidae; genus Stomotoca; species Stomotoca atra. The sequence continues at coordinate 13,758 of JAYJMG010129758.1, forward strand.
ACCTATATAAGGTAACATTGCGACACGATTTACATCTTTCTTTTTTATTACTAAGGGGGTGTTCATATGGAGGCGAGCTGGCCCGGGCTGGCTCGCTTGATCGAGATCTCGCATTCCTAAGAAAACCTCATAAAAACATATGTGTGTTCATATAAGAAGCTAGCCAGCCCCAACCTCGATCCCAGGGCCGTTTGCCTCTTTTTCGATCGAAAAAGAGGC
>JAYJMG010129869.1:0-13975 GCA_036873935.1 Stomotoca atra
AAAAAAGGCGTCATTTTGAAAGATGCTTTGTCTAGTGGCCATTTCTGATCGAAAACTTCACCTAAACCAAACCAATGAGTTGACTTGATATCAAAACAATCTTGAAGAGCTTTGTAATAATTAGTACGCCAATATATTTCATAACATTGATTACTAAACTTTTGCTTTGTTATTGATAAAGATGTAAAGTCAAAATTTGTTTCATGAAAAGTATACAAAATACTAGCATTGGTAATTGTCTTTGATAAATTTTTTTTAGCGTCATCAGATAGTAGCTGACCAAGGTAAGTTTTCACTGAAATTTTTGGTTTAACTGTTTCAGATGGGTTTCTCAAAGCCGTTACATTATATGAAAATTTCATTTCTAATGGATGTGACTTTTCAATATGCACATGGTCACCCAAAGGAATATAAGTTTTTTCCTTAACTGTTGGCAATGTTGGAGTATCATCATCTTGGTATTGTTTTGGTAAATAAAAGCTCAACATAAATATAGCTGCAACAAGTAACAATATACCAATTAAAGCCATTGTTACACGGATTTTCTTGCAGAATTCATAGTTCTTTTGTTGGGCTAAGCTTTTCTCTCGTAGTCTCTGCTGAAGGGCATTTTCTGAAGCCACTTTACGCTCTCCTGGCAAACCATTTCTGCTGTATGTATGCCTAGTGGCAGAGGAAGACAGCGTATCTAAGGATTCACCACTAGTAGATCGTGCATATGGTGAATAGCCACCATATCCTCCTCCTGCGTATGATCCACTATATCCTGTATACGAACTCAGTCCAGTTAAACTAGTTACAGTCGAATGTTCCGCAGATTCTGATATTGATGCTAACTTTTCACCCATAATAAGAATCAGTTGCTTCTTGAACTTGATAACAAAAAATACACACAAATACTAGCCTTTCTTCCAACTTTGAACAAACATACAAACAAAACTGTGTCATTTGATGATCATGGTGAAACAGTTTCCTCGATAAATACTTGCGAATATCTGAAGCATTAATACGAAACGGAATGACAACAACGTGCGATTTTCGACACCTTTGACACGATTTTCAATAAAATAAACAATGTTTACAAATGTTTGAGCATTTGAGTTTAACTTTCGAATGTTGAATGTGCTTTTGACCCGATAAAAGTCACACATAGAGTAATGATTCGAGGCCAAAGACAAGACAGACGGGGGTGTATTTTACATTCTTTTTCTAGTATTTGTTGTGAAATGCATAAATACTATCAAATATCAGTCTAAAAAGGCATTGAATTTATTTGTATTTTTTCATGTAAGAGCTCAGAATTTGAAAATAAAATCTATATACAAAGTATTTATGTCATAATTAATATATCAGCCATCTGGTAATAAGTACACTAGCCTGGTTGACTACTGAGAGAACATTGAAATAGCATTAGTCAAGCTTCGTTGCTCCTGTAATTTCGCGATTTTTTCCAGGAACCCCAAGGAAATGTAATTTAGACATAATGACAAAAAAGAATGACTGGAAAGAGAGTTGTTAGTTCCGCAGTCAATTTTCCTGAAGTTATCAGCCACGACGGACCCTAATGTATATTGTTTCGCTTGCTGGCGGACTGGCGCTCATTGTTTCTAATTGAATTACAGAAACGGAAAAATTGGGATTTAAAAATCGCTTCAAACATTATTTGACTCAGAGTTCACCTTTCTACCAGCAACTTTCGTTCCCATACGCGTTTGTCTCTTTTTGATTAAACAACTCTGGGGGAAGTGACATTGTTCAAGAATACGAGTTATTAGTCTGACTTCTTTTTTTATCCGTCTAATATTCATGTTCTACTTCAATACAACGTATCTGAGAGTATGATTGATGAGACAAAATGACTCGGCATCCCCATATTCAGAGAGACAAAGGCCCTGGGAACAAGGTTGCGTATATGTGTGAGCATAGCAGCAATTGGTTCAAAAAGCTTCAAAGACTCTAGAAATAAGGAATTTTCTCATTGCTTATAACCTCTCAGTTTATTGATCATTCTTTGCACCAAATGGTTTTCGAAATTTATGAGTGACAGCTCAACCTCGATCTCAGGGCCGTTTTTCTCTTTCTGATATGTAGACGACGAGTCGTCACATAATCAAAAAGCGGAAAGAAGCGCTGGGACCGAGGCTGAGCTTTTTTAGTTTACCAATGGACTTAGGTCTTTAGAGCTTATAGGTACTAGGCTCTCTTGTACCTTGAACCACGGTTAGTTAGGGAATTGGACCCAGGAATCCAAAAATCGACCATTATTGAGCCTAAACACGAGATTGAGCACTCTTGCAATTAAAAACTTTCAGTGTTTTTTCAGCTGGTTCCGTTCGTTTCAGACTGAATATTAACCCCAATCCGTATGAAACGAAAATCTCTCCCTATTTCTGAATTACAGGCCTTTTATGGCAAACCGCCCTAACCGGAAAAAGGCTAAATCCCCCAAAAGTCTACAAAATGATGTCCATGATTGTAACTCAGTTACACAGTCTACTTAGAGTGCTTCTTTCTTTGTGTTCGCTTCCTTGCTACCGTGTCTTGAGGTGTCCTGTCGCCAAACAAAATGTGACAATGGCTCAAGAGGTTGAGGGTGGCCAAATATGAAGATATTCCACGATGCAAAAAATCCTATTTTCTTATTTCCTAATAAAAAAAAAATGAACTTACAAAAAAATAAACTATTTGATATATGTACAAAATAGTAGCAATGTGGCATACCAGAAATTTGGCCATCGCATATAAAGATGTTCATTTTGAAATCAGCTCTTCAAATTCATGAGATATTGCTGCAACGAATACAACCATCGCTAAAATGATGACACATTCATCTTTTTCTGACAACTTCTTTCGTCAGCCTAAGCGAAAAATTTCTCATACAAGGAATTTAACAAAAGTATTTAGATTTTTATGTTAATTTGGAAGCGACAATGGTAACTAACTTGAACACAAGTTTATCAGATGAATAAAAACCAAAATGCAGAAATAATTCTGTAAATAACAAAACCAAGGCCAACTCTTATTCATGTTCAGCCAATGCAAAAAAACCACGTGATCAAGATAGTCAAAGTGGACTCCGTCACAACTTTCAAGACCCAGGTCAACACGTGCTTAAACATCAGACATCAGAAGGCTTAAGGAAACAAGATCTTCGAGTGAAATTATTTTCTCAACTGTACATCTTGGGTGGCTAAAAGCGAGTAAGAATGGCTCATTTTGAATAAAGTACAATGACAGGTACTTTCTCGCACAACAGAATAATGATTTTATTTTGCACTGAATGGAAATGAATCATTTCACGAATGGACCACCATGTTTTTCAAATTACTACTCCGCGATCCCTGCACAAACAAATCATCTCATTCAGAGAAATTTTCGTGAAGGCAACAAACAGAGGATGAACTTTCAAATGAAGCATAAAAAGTTCGAGAGTGCAATAAAAGGCATCTTGCTCAGATTCTTGAACTTGTGTCAAATGTAACTACCGGTATAAGTTAAAAACGAAAATAAAACTAAATATACATAAAAAAAAACATGTGCGTAATATCAATGGTAATATGTACAAAATAATATATATAAAAAAGAAGAGCTAAAAATCTTTTTAATTTTACATAAAATGATTTGTCCATTTTGTCATAATACAGTACGTCTTATACGTACACAGGCTAGGAATGTCGGCACATTCTTAGCATACCAAGAAGCAATTTCCTTAATGAATTGGATATTCCTGAACAATTAAACTTGTTAAGATGCTGTCATAACCAAATATCACATTGCAAGCGCGGTCACACGACTGTGAGAAATATCAAACGAATTTGTTCCAACGCTAGTGAACTACCGTTTGTCCATGATACGGGCTCATCCAGAAGTCAACCACGTCATAGTTGAAACCTTCACACATTCCGGGTCACTAAACAGCAGCATGTATTGATGGTGTATTCCATGTTAACTGGTTTTGTTAAGTCCCTGTAACAGAAGTAAGGAATAACTAGATATTCAATCATTCAGTCAAAAATATTAGGTTTGCCCCGTGTTTTCACAATTCTCCTGAGTATACTCTGACGATGGCAAAATAATTGTCACAGCATGACACCTGACTTGAACACTGTTCATAATTTTCATCCAAAAATTTTCATCCAAAAACTTTAAACGCTGCGTTAGCAAAACTAAGACCACGAAGGGAAACATGTTGTGGAAAGAGCAAAACTTGAACCAATTATACTGCAAGGTTTCTTCCTTGTGAATAGTCAAGAGTTAAATTCATCATCTCAACGAGACAATACTTATTTGCTACTGATGTAGTAATAATATAGATAAGTCACTGGAAGATTCATTCGTACACAATCCATGCTTTTTATCTCGAGAATCGTAAGTGGCATAAATCAGAAGCATAATTGGCAAAATCGCATACTTGATGGAAGAAATAGAACATCGCATACCTGATGGAGGGAATAGAACAAGTTTTTGTTGTTACGGTCACGTGTATCATTCTGTAAAAGAAGTAAAGCACTGTTAAACAAGTTTAAATCCAAACATACTGTGATAAGGTTTGTTCTGACCCTGCAAATACCAGAAACGTTGAACCAAATCAAAGCATATATATACAAAAAACGAAAAAAGAAGAAGTAAAACAAAGCAAACATAGAAGGTAAGATGAGGTACCCATGAAAAGGATTTACCTCATGCAACTTGTTGTTCACTACCTTCAGTTGGTTCACAATGAAATCCTCACGACTTTTCTGATTAGATTTTATCAAGTCTAATGGCAATGGATCAAAATCTCGTGATTTCAACAGATTGATTTCTAAATCGTTGTGCCATTTCTGTAAGTCGGACAACTTAGTCTGAAACGAAGTCATTCATACCCACATCAATATTGTTTTCCAATAATGGAAATTTAGTTGTCAAATAGATGGATATTATTTATTATTGTAAAAACAAAGCAGAAGCAGGTCAGGTTGCAGGTCTTAGCAAGAGTAGAAATCTGTTTTCTGTTTTTCATGTATATACAAAATGACGTTTTACTAATATTAGTGATCGACTGAAATTATGGGTGCAAAATATAGAGCAAAATAGTAGAAAGATATCAAACACAATCAATTTATATAACTGAGAGAATGTGGATACCTGTAGCATTTTGCTCATCAGTTCCTGCGACTGTAGCTTCTGTAGCGTACTACCACGATCTTGAACCAATAGTTTCAGTTGCTCTTCGACCAAATCTTTCGCCCTGTAACAGATTAAAAACAGACACCGCACGTAAAGGGAGTGAACATTAGCCAACTAAATACAAAAAAAAAATAGAAATAGTAATATACTGCTCACCTCTTTTCAGCCTCCATGCTGCCTAAGTTATATTCTACAGCATTTCGTAAAGTCGATAAGTCATCTCGAGTTTTTGCTAGTTCGTACGATTTATCGTCACAATCTAGTTGGAGTTTTCGTTTCTCCTCCCTGGAAAAAAGAAAAGAAAAACGTTTTTGTCTGAATAAACACTCGAAAAACAGAAGAAAAACTAGCCCTGCTTCCTTCTTAAATTTTCGGGTCTAATTTGAGCCAAACCCTTTGACATCGAAATTTAAAAAATTGCTCAAAAATACGAAATGAAACTACTTACTGCTCAAATTTCAAACGAGAGATTTTTTATTTTTCGATCTATTTCGAGGCTTTTCGAGAACTTTTGAAATTATCACCGTCGAATTATACTGGTAACAAATGTTTTTTTAACAAATTTTAGTTTTTGGGCCTATTAATAGTTGTTAATAGTTGAAGTCTCAAAATTTTACTTTGCAGACAAAGGACTTGCAAAAATGATGCCACATGTCAAATTTCTTCGAACATCGATATTTCGTTAAGGAGATATTCCATCTGTCAGCATCAAATTTGGAAATGAAGTTCTGATGACACCTGTCACGTTTGATGGCATATTAATGTTTCGTTGAAGGGATATTAAGAATAAACTGCCAGTACCAAATTGACCAAAATTGTGACGTCATTAATAGGCGTGATCAGAATTTTTTACATTTGAAACAAAAAACCTTTATGACACCTGTAAAGTTTCATTACAAAACGATGCTTTGTTTAGGAGAAGGAACCCGCTCCACCCCCTTGTTCCGAGCAGCCCAAAAGGTCTGTAGAGAGTCAAAAATGTTTACATGATGACGACATTAATAGGCATTAGTTTGAGCATTCTTATCTCACACAAATTATCTTGAAAAGAATGAATCATAATACCGGATTAATTCGAAATCATTTTTCAAGCGTTCAATTTCCTGCTTCTGTTTGATAGTGACGTTGCTTTCTCTCGACACGCTACTTTGCATCACGTCACGCAACTTGACCCTTGTTTCGTCGAAGCTGTTCTGTTGTTCTGCTAAATGTTCTATAACGAGACAAACAGTCATACATCTTTACACTCCATGCTGTGTTTTGCAAACAGCTGTAGTTTTAATCGTTTGTCATAAAAGTAGGTATATCGCTCCGTAAGGTTTTATTACGGAAAGAGATAAGTGCTTTCTAAAACAATTTAAACGCTTTACAAATATTTTCTTTAAAAATAGAGATGTTATTCAATTTTCCGTTGTTTAATTAAACCTGACTGCAAAGCCTACGGTGCACAGAAAACGTATACTTTCACATGACGACTAACCTAATGTCTCGTTGAGTGTTCGATGTAACTCTCGGTTTTCTTTCCTCTGCAAGGCTAACGTGCGTTGTTGATCCTTCAAACACGTGGTTAGCTCTTCATGATCACAGATGAGAGCTTTCAAGCAACCAACTGCTTCGTTTTTCTGCTCTTGTTCGCGGCACAACTAAAAATAAAACGCAATTTCAATGTGTGTCCAAATGTTAAAAACAGAGGACAAAAATATAACTCATACCTATCAATTAAACCTTGCAATGGGATTACTCAGAAAAGCGATCATCAGGGGGTTTAGAGAAAAAGGTGTGAACATTTACATGTAACGTAGTTTTTCAGATTAAGCTTCTTTTGAACGTGAGAATGTAAAAAATGTATGTCAGAACTCATTAAGGGTCACATGGAAATTATATACTAAAAGCGGAAACTGACTGGATTAAAGACACAATAATTACCTATAGAAAACTTAATACACAAATAAAAGAAAAAAAGAAAAAAAGAAGAAGAAAAAACCCCGATGAATGTCTTACTTCTTCTTTTAGGTGCTCAACCTCTTCGTTAAATGGCTCCTACAAGTAAAAACAAAATGTTTCATGTGGAACATTGTCAGTAGAGGCGACAAAGAAGAGTTTAACCATCCAATCACTGAGTAGGGTTTATTGAACTTTACAAGCATTTATATCCCTATTCACACGCAATATGATAGGTAAGTATTGACTCCATGAATTCATGTAGCAGTATAAGAAAGAAAGATTATTTAAGCATGGAAATGTTGATTATCTCAGATATATTCAACCATTCATAGCCTTCTTAAACCCTGCAATATGCAAAGTATAAAAGAAAAAAACATTTTCCTTGGCTCAAATCGTTCAGACTTTCTCTTGGTCTTAAACTTTTTGGCATAAGCTAAGCTAAACGCAAAAAGTGTCATACAACACTTACATACTGAAAAAGTTACGATGTTTTCAGAGGTAGAACACAAGTATAATAGAAAGGAAAACAAACAGAGAAATGGAATAGGGTATAATGACATCAACATTGCTACCTTGGCTGTTTGAGGATGTTGCAGAACTTTCTGTTCCAGTGAACTGATCTGTTGCTCAAGACATTCTTTTTCAGACTCCTTCGTACCCAATTGATGCTGTAACTCCTTTATTTCATTGTCTTTTTTCAAAGAATCATTCCACAGTCGATCTTTTTCCAGTTCGACTTCTTCAAGAGATTTGTTTGGTTCCTGAACATAAGAGATTCAAGAATTGTGTTACTTTCGGTTGTTTACTTAACTAGTTGTTCCACAAACTGATACTATTCATCCAACACCTAAACTTCAACAACACAATAAAGCCAACGAATGGTTTCCGTCTTAACAGAAAAAATTACAAGTGCTTCTCTCTTACTTTTTACAATAGAAACATACCACTTTCATCTTGTGAGGTTGACTTTCAACCAGCAGGTCATCAACCATTTCTTGCAAGTCTTCAGATACAACGTTTTGTCCAATTCTTCCTGGAGGATTAACCTGTGACAAAAGTCATACGCCAAATAGTCAAATAAAATTCAATAAGGGCCAATGAAAATGTGTCAAAACAATTATACGCATTGAATGCCAAAGATAGAAAACAAATGAACTGCTTTAAACAGCTAACAGAAGATATATCTTGATGACAAAGATTTTAACCCATACTCTGCTACATAGGTGCGAAGTTAAAAAACTTTATAATAGAAGCCTTATCATCTAGAGCAATTTTAAAAAGTGGCATTACTTTTCGAGATGACTTGCCAGTAGGTTCGTCCTCAAATAAAAAGCTGAAATTAGCTGACTCCACATTATTTTCCACAAGTGCTTCTTGCAAAGGTTCCTCAATATCTGCCGAAAGCTGTGAACGTTTCTAAAACAAAATAAGTGAAATTCATACTGAACAAGATCCTTCTTCTAATTCAAACAGTCTTTGTAAAGAATATCACACCTATCGGACAGCCTAATTTGATTGTAGTGCAACCGACACAACCAATTACAATACTAAATATCCAACACAACTGGTTAGCAACCTTGCTCGGCTGCCAGCAATGGTAAACCTCAACGTTGTATTGAGAGTTTATGTGTCTCGTTACAACCTCCTACGTGAGTCTAGTATGACTTCATAATGCACATGAGTAGTAGTAATTTCCTTACCCTTGCTTCCTTTTTTAACAGCAAATTTTCTTTCTGTAAATCTGATATTTCTTCCAACTGATGAGCTTTTTCCACTTCATTATCTTGCTTTAACATCGCAATTTCTGCTATCAATTCTTTATTTTCGTTTGACAAATTGTTTAACTGCTTCTGCAGCAATGTACATTGATTTTTAAACGAAATGCCTGAAGATGCACCATCAGACATACCGGACTTTAAATCATCACACTCTTGCCGTAAATAATCGTTTTCTCTTCGCAATTTTTCTGTTTCCAAGGACGCCTGAGGTATGAAAAGTCAAAGCGATAGCAAATCCCGTATTCTACGGAACGCACAAAGATAAGGAACCAAGTGACCATCAGGATTTAATCTTAAAAGAAATTGTCAGTAAACAAGGAAAGCCACTTGTGTGTTTCATATTTTATACATGCCATAAGCTTCGTTTAAATCTGAGGTCAATTTTCATGCAACTTCTGGAAGACTTCTTACAGTAAAATTAGAAGCTTTGAAGTGCAAGATCTACTGAGAATTGATTACTATCGAAAGATTTTTTTTTCTTATACGACGACACACTTAAGTAAATTTACGTACCTCTTTGATCCTGCTGCTGTTACCAACTGTCTCCTTCTTTAATTCAGAACATTTTTGTCTCAAATCCTGGATATTTTCCTGATCTGTCTGCTGAGCATGTTTGCTTTTCTCTAGCGCTTGAGCAAAACACTGTTTCTCCTTCAACAGTTCATTATAGGTCATCTTTAGCAAAGACAACTCCTTTTCAATGGCAGTCTTCATGGAAGAATGGTCACGCAAACAAGATTCTGTTCCTTGATACTCCACCTATTCAAAAAGAGTGACAAAGGATAAATGAAGAACTAACTTTCGGAACAGGAACGAAAGACAAAAGACAAGTGAAAAGAAGTGGTTATGATGGGCAATTGCAGTGTCTGTTATGATGGGTAGTTGTAGCTTAGCTGATAATCTCAGATAAATTCGATTCAATTCCAAGCCATTTCAGATAGAACTGCCATTTACTACCTAATAAACAGATTTTGAACATGATTTTCAGAAGTCTGTTAAACGGACATAGATGAAAGCATCTGGAAAGGACTGTTAATTTAACAGTGTCTTAACAACAGAATAGAGGAGGATGATATGAAAAATGCATAAACTTAAATAATGAATAACCTCAATATCTTCATAGTCACCCTTCATTCGACGCAGTTGTCTTCTCAAATCTTCATTTTCCTGCTCCAACGCCAACAATTGGTTTCCCTTATTCTCTAATTCCAGTATTAGCTGTTCAAGATCTTGCTCATGTTCACTTGTTTTGTTCTCTTCTTCCCTAAGCAAATGCTGGGTGGCAAGAAGTTCAGTGTTCACTTGATCAATTTCCAATAAAGTGCCTGATAAACTCTCTATTTTTGCGTTATGCTCTTCTTCTAGTGCTGCATACTGAAAAAGGTGAAAAGGTTATTGTAGTTCATTGTATTTCGCACTTCAAACAATTCTGAAGCTTGCAAGAAACTTTCAATTCTACCTGTTTCTTTGAGGACTGTATCAGTTCGTGGAGCTGTGGAAGTTCAGCAATTTTTGACATATTTTCACTTTTTAATTTCATCATTTCGTCTTGCAAAGCATCTTTATCAAGAGAAATCCTTTCAATGTATAACTTTGAGGCTGCTACTAGTTCTTCCAAATGAAGAATCTAGAAAAAAGCATTTTTTAATAAGAATTGGCTTTTCATGCAGCAGAACTTCTGGAATTATTCACAATAAAAGTACCACACAACTTATTGATTAATCATTAGTGTATATACCACATTGCAATTATATAATTCCAAAGACGTACACCAGTTTGAATCTTCCAAAAAAGTGTAATTTGTGTTTTTTATGAAATATTGATGTTACGCTAGCATTGAAAGCATGGTAGAAAGTTGTAAATTCCTTGTAACTTGCAGCATAAATTAGCATTTGGGTTATCTAATCTTCTCTACAAGACAATTCTGAAATTTCCAAAATCAAAATTATTGAGATAAAGCCAAGCAACACCACCACACAGTTACGAATATCAAAACAGACACCCTTAAACAAGATGGCGAGGATTCCTAACTTTGAAAACAAACTTCGACATGCTACATTCATCCAAGTTACCTTCTCTTCTGACACACAATTCTTCTTTTCCATTTTTCTGCTACTTTTTCGTTTTACTTCGATTTCTTCCTTTAACTTGGTGAGCTCAGATATTTCAAGTGCTTTCATTTCTTGTTCATTAAGCAAGTCCTGTTTCAATCTAATGATTTCAGCCTCTTTGCTGGCAAGCTCTCGTTTCGTCTTGCCAAGGTCTGCATCTATCGTCTTCATTTCATTAGTAACAGATGTCAAATTTTCTACAAATAAATAGGTACCATAATTTCCTATACTTTTCACACCTGGTGATGTCACTTAAAATATTGAAGACTGTTAAACAATTAAAATCAAGGAAAAATATCACTTCATAAAACTTGAGACATGATTTATTATTCTTTAAAAATTAATTTAGTTCTAATGGACGCAAACAAATGCTTTCATTCGTAAGTGATAATATATAGTTTACGCTACATGTATCAAAAACATTCACATGGAGACATAAATCTATTCTCAATGACTGCACGTAAAGTAAAACAAACAAAAAAGGAAGAAAAAAAGAAAAACATTAATTTGAATAAAATGGTGCAAAATGATTTCAGTAACAACTGATAGCGATATGTTAGAATAAACATTTAACTTGGGGAAAAAGCAAATGACAAAACATAATTATTACCATTGAGCATTGCTAGTTCAGCATCTTTCTTACTTGCAGTTTCTTTTGAGTGCTGTAGCTGTTCTTGTAACTTTTGAACCTCCTCCTTGAAGGTGTCGCTATCTTCCAATGTCTTCTGTATTTCAAGGTATGTCTTTTTTCTTTCATCAAGCAAGTTTGCAATTTGCCTGAAGAAAAGAAAATGCAATTAGGCTTTCCTGGGCTTAATCTACTGGTCAGCGGTAACAGACAAAACTAAAATGAATGCCACTTTCAATCATCAATCTTCATTAAAAATTTTTACATACTTGATCTTGAAACATAAATCACGAAGAAAAAACAAAGAAAAAACTAACTTTTTCAGAGATTTTTCAGTGATCAGCAGATCTCCTTCTTTTTCTTCTAAGGCATTTTGCAGATCTTCAACTTTACGCTTCAACTGTCTTTTTTCGTCCTTTAAAGCCTTAAAATAATAGTTGATGGTGACGACTGTTTCATGGAATTCTGATACCATGCACTCGCAACATCCTACCTTCAACACAGCTCCATTTAGCACTTTGTGTCAGGAATTAAGAGTGAAAGAAAAGCAAAAATAACTATATACTCACCTCAACTATTGATTTTCCACCAGAAGAAGTTGTGTCAGACATTTGCACCCTTTGATACAAATTCTTATACTGTGTGAATAAACTTGCAAGTAATTGCTTCCCAGTCTCGCCAGGTTTGTAAACACCATCTTCTTCAAGTGATGAAATAATTTCCGGAATTTCCTAAAATATCATAATTAGGGCTAATAATTGTCACCAATTACTAAGCTTCTCACTTTTAGTTTGATTCTTCTTGTCTGTTCAATAATTTCCGATAGCCTTAATCTCTTTCTGTTTTTTGACAGCTCTGGGATCGAGAATGAGGCTAAAAACAAACATATTTATGATAACTGCATGTGAATGGACATTCCTTGATCAGACATTGCCAGTGCGTAATGTCTGAAAGAGCATAGCAGCATGAGGTTATGGGCGCACGCTGTGAACCTCCAAAGTGGAATCCAGGTGCAAACCCAGGAAAAATTGTTACTTTTACCGATTTAGAGCAATGTAACAGCTTCATAGCATAATCATGGGGATAGCCAGCAATGTTGAAGCCGGCTTCTTAGCTCCACCCTAACACTTAAAGTCATGAGGTGTCATAGGATTTTGATTGAGTCAGTGATGACCTGAATGCATCTAGAGACCAAAGCCGTCTGACCAATCACCGTCATTTTAGATCACTATGGGGAAGTGTGCACCCATGCAAGTTATTAGAACATGGGAGAACTTTGACAGCTGCTGACTGTTAAAATCAATCAACCTATTGGAAGAATGTTTGTGACATGTTTGGCCATTCAAACCTTTATCGTGAACAACTTGTTATTCTGCAAAAAATAGCTTTTCAACAAATGGACGTAACTTCCAGTGATCATAAAAAATTGAACACCTGTTGAGTTGATCATTTTTCTTCTGTTTAATATTGAGCACCTGTTGAGTTGATCATTTTTCTTCTGTTTAATAGGAGAAAAAGTTTGTTACCAGTAAATGCAAGGGAAAGGAAAAAATAAATGTCATGGTCAAATGAGGTATTAACAGAGATGGTAAAAACGTGAATTATATATAATCAATATACACATTTGCCGCTGGAGATAAAGGCCGGGTCAAACCGTTCAAACATGTTATATAACATGTTTGAACGGTTTGAACAACTCATCTAAGCTGTCATTTAAAATGTTATACAGGGTAACAAAAAAGTAAAATACACAAAACAACAAAATGGTAGAGAGACAAGTGGCTGCTGCAATAACTGCTGTGCTTCTGTTGGACGACAATGACAAAAAGAAAAGGGGGAAAACACGTTCCTGGATTAAAAGGCGAAAACAGAGAGGTGCATTTTCGAATATAGTGCAAGAATTGAGCATGGAGGACACCACTGGATTTAAGGAAATGCTGAGATAGCAGCCAATGCCTTTTCCTTCACATCTTGCTTTCGGTAGCTTTTGTCGAAAATATCCCATAAAAAAGGGTTTTCCTCATTCCAAATAAAGTTCACACAACTTAAGCTAAGAAAAACATATAAAAGTAACAGCAATTGAACACTGTCTGGGACCAGTAATTAGAATTGAAAATCTAAGATGATTATGAATTATCATAAATCACTTTTCATCAAACACATCAAAAAATGAACAAAACATTCAACTAACTCCGACTTTTCATTTGACGACTGCTAAGAAAGTAAGTACAAAAGTGTAAAAAACATAAAAAAGAATGAACTTTAAACTCATTAAGGCGACTGTAAAGGAAAGTGCGCATGATTTTTATAATCCTTATATCTCCCTCAAATTATGTTTAAATTAA
>JAYJMG010129980.1:0-13966 GCA_036873935.1 Stomotoca atra
TTTAATATTTGTATATACTTTTCTTCTCCTGAGAACTGAAGAGTACATGGTTTTTATACCTTCGGTTATTTCGAACAAAATCTCTCGTCCCTTGCGAGTTCGAAATAACGGACGTCTACTGTATTTGATTTCTATAGCATACAGAAAAAAATTGGCGCAACTGATATGTTATATGAAATAATGTAACGGTCTCAAATTCATCAATACTGTGAGGATTTCATTCAAGCTTTAAAAAAAAAAAATGCTGCAGTACCAGGATCGATACTCCATCTACCAGTAAGTTCCAATTCCCTAAGCCCCCTCCCCCTCTTCTCAAAATTAGTTTTTAAGTCCAATTTCATAACTTGTCAATAAAATAAATTTCCTTCAAAAGCTTCACACCCTCAGGTAGTAATTTACTGCATAAGTAGACAGAAAAATGTATCAGAAAAACGTATTGCACTGACCTGTGGACAAACAACCCTTTGCGGTTTAGGAGCTTTGAGCTGCATTTGATATACTGAAAAAAAAAGCAAACAATCATCAAAGAATCAAAGAATCTTGAAGAACATTGCTATCAACAGTTTTAAATATCCATTTCAACAGAACAATAAGTTCCTCACAACCTAGCCGTAATTCGTAAAGCTATCAGCTAGAGTTGATTTGATGCTGCAGTTTTTTTGTTTTGGGAAACTAAAGATTCACTACATTGGCAGTGATTTTATGTTGGAAATATGCAAGGAGACACAAAGCTTTTGGGATTATTCTTGCAGTAACTTGCAGTTTTTGAGTATAGTCCTATCATCTGCTGCATCATATCAAAAACTGCTGCTTCAGCTGTCACTGAATAGGAGACAGAGTTGGAAAACAAGCAGAGAAAAAAAACAAGCAGAGAAAAAAACTCTGAGAAAATCCATGTAATGCAAACAGAAAGCAACTCTATTGAAACGAAAGCTTGACCACATTTTTGTCCAATTTGTCTGTTGTACAGAATCTCATTAAAAAAAAAAAACCCAAAAAAAACAAAACGAAAACAATAAAATGTAAATAAAAACAATCAAACTTACAATAAGATTTGTATACTGGTTGCACATCTTCGCAAGCATTTCGTTCTAAAAGTTCAAGTAACAGCTCCATTAAAAAAAATACTGTATCAAAACAACAAAACAAAAAAAATCATCTCATCCAACTACTGATCTCGTTTATGATCTGATAAGAATGCAATTAGTAATTAAAATATTGGCAACGAGTCTCTAATCACAGGACAAAATCAAGGCAAGAGCTTTTTGGGAATAATTATACAGAGTAGAATACGTAAACGAAATAAAAAAGCAAGAAAAGAGCACAAATGCACTTGAAAAACAAAAACTAAATAAAAACAGAACTACAGAGTCCAGGGCTTGACTGAACAAGGTAATCATGTGAGAAAAAACATTCTAGTCCCATGATGGACAAAACGACCATCACAAAATAATTAGATTACAAGAATTAAACCAATTACAGAGGTTTTACGTTGTAGATGTGATTGCCTTTCGCATCGCTGTTTATCCTTTGAGACTAATTCAAAAGGAACACTTTTTAATAACACACTGAATTGCTTCTCAAGCACACCTTAGAATACCAAGATTTCAGCTAGCTATAAAGTTCTAAGGAAGAAGCTTGATTTAAATGCCAACACTTGCTACAATATCTGTTTCAATGACTCACTATGAAGAAGAGATTATTTAAAAAAACAATCTCACAATTCTGTCTTCAAAAGTTTCGCAATTTCATTTATTTGCAACAAAACATACGCTGGCTTCTACCTGGTACAAGGTCTTCGTTGATAAAATCCACAATCTCAAAATTCTTTTTCGGCACAATTGGTTTTACTTTTTCCTGACGATTTTTCAAGGAGCTGCCACGATTTGAACGTCGAAAAGATCGACGAACGAAATTTGATATACTGGAAGAAAATCCATGTGATTTGTCCTTTTGATCTAGCATGGTAACGTCCCTTTCAGTTTTATATTTAATTTTTTTCCTTCAATAACTTATGTAGTATTTTATAATAATTCACCTTCAAACAATAAAATAGAAGGACCCATCAGTGAATACATGAACAAATAAACAAAAAAGATTAATGTCATCTAAATTAGTGACAAAGTAATGTTCAGAAATAGCGTTTGCAAAAATCTTAGAATTCAGACATGCTTATTTCTTCATAATCATAGAATAGAGAAGTACATAATTATTTGCTTCCTAATTATTACCACATGAATAAACACATAAATCAGGCTGTGAATGTGTCTACAGTTACACGAATACATGAATAAAATAAGAAAGAAAAACAGAAAGTAAAACTCTGCTTGAAAAAAGATTTCAGAAAGCCAATAACATAAAACAAAATGAACAAACAAATAATTAGTTGTGATCACAAGTATAAACGGATGATGAAATCACTACTTCTACTTTTTAAGAATCGCTTGAAACAGTTCTTCTGAACCAATATCAAAAATTCAATAAAATTTCAGAGAAAACTTTTATACCCAAAAGCCACTATAATGCGTAAATCAAAACAAATGCAAACATGACAAAGTCAGAACACATCAAAACCACCACAGTGCAGCAATAAATTAAAGTGAAAGTCTCTTTAACGACCTATTGCTAAAAAATAAGTAGTTTATTTCAACATCCAATTGCCATTAATTAGTCTATTGTTCAAAATAATCTCATAATGGTGTAAGAAAACAATTTGACATGATTAAAAGTGATTCAAACACAGTCACTACTGCACATGCTCATGAAAGGAAAAACAAACTTCCGAAGGAGGTCCGTGCAAATGTGGATGCCAATAGCATGGATCAGTGCATGTGTCTACAATAGTAACGTACAGTATCATCATTGCAGACAACGTGTAAGCAAAAGCAATTACTCAACATCCACATATGCAACCTCATGGAACTCATGGAAAAATTGAATGCAAAATACATTATAATACATCATAGAATATTCTGCAAACAGTGTGTTTATATGATGGCGTGAGCAAATCGAACAAAAAAATGAGATCTTATTAATTAAATTGTCTTACTAAACTGCTATATTCTTTTATCATGTGAAAATGACAGGATTAAGGTTCAAGAGTGTTCAAACTGTATTTCGAAAAAAAAGGCTTTAATTCAGGATGTTTTTGTTCTCTCATTAAATCATGCAGCACGCTACGTATCTATTTTCGTCATTTATCTCAAACAATGATATTGAATGATTCAGATTAAAAATAGATCAATCTCCTGAGAAAATTTAAGCAATAGTTAGAAAAAAAGAACTAAAGATATAAACCGTTGTGGAAACTGTGATACACAAAAAGTAAATCTAAATAAGTACAGCCACTCAACATACATGATATATTTTATTCGTTGCGTTGCGTCTCTTTGTGGCTACGGAAGAGTTTAGATTACTTAATTTGAAGCCATTTGTATGACTTCAAGAGACTCTAGAGAAAAAGATGTTGCACAATATAAAGAAATCCTTGACTGAAGTGGCTTTAAGAAATTGACACCAAATAAACAAATAACCTGTCCCAAAGCTAGAAATTTAATTCATAAAAAGTCTTTCATAACAATTAATAACCCTTGTTCACTGACCTACTGATAAGATCTTCACAAATTTTTATATTCACAACATCAGCAAAAAAAATTACAGTTAATGTCCCACGGGACATTCACATAATGAGAAAGTTAAAACCCAAATTAAAAGAATTAAAAAAAGCATGGTACAAATTATGAATTGCAAAATTTATATGGACATCATGCAATTTATATAGCAAAACAATGGGCCAGCTCATGAAGTCAGATGTAAGCAAGGTCTGAATAAAATCCTAACTTTATCCTTAATAACTCATTAAAAACAGCAGCAACAAAAACAAAAACAACAACAGCAGCAACAACAACAACAGTATAATTTATTTTAGCACATCTTCTATTTACCAAGAAAGAATGTCCCAGCAAAACATTTTTTAGTAGTAGATCACTTCTTACTTTAGTAAGGAAAATGCACAAGAGTTCCAGCAAATAATTTAAAGTAGCCACACTACTGTATGTTTGCAAAAAAGTGGATGATTGAATAACTAGGGAATGGTTATTTGAAGATATCCACTTTCAAATAGTGAGAACTCTTAGCCATATGTAGGGCTGAAAATTAGCCAAACATTATCCGGATAAATTTCACAGAGTGCAGATCCAAGAAGAAAAGAGAAATGCTGATTATTCTATAGACAGGTAAGTTTCTACAAGCAAAACATCTCAAAGCCCTGTGATTTTTTTGTAATCCAATCCAGGCTCCATGATATCCATCATCCAGATTAATTACCGGGAGTGCATATCCAAGAAGTCAAACTGAAGAAAAACTAAAATGCTGAATTATTATACCAACATTAAATTTCTGTTAGCAGAAACATCTCAGATTACTCATACTTCAATCCACATTCCACAACATTTAACTGGAATTGTCTTGTACAAATACAATTTTCTCACCAGAATTAAAGGTGTTTACTCAGCCTTGTATTTTTACCTCAATACATGATCTCAATAGTGGTGTTGTAACAAATTTCAAAGGATGAAAGAAACCTTCATTTCACAACAGGATGCTCCTTATACTGTCTCTTGTAGAAAAAACAACAATACAAGAAAATGAATTATTCAAGAAACATAAATAAAAGTTGAGCTTATTGAAGAAAATACTTTCTATTTCATTTCAATTTCCTGATAATAATTCCTTTGTGCTTTCTTTTAATGCTTAGTTCAAAATTCTTTCCAACAGATGTGTAATGAGATATCAGAATCCGAAAAAGGCTGCACCAGATATGATAGCTAGTCAAAAGGTCAGGCTGTGAATTTCAAACCTAATTTGAACTTTGTATGCCTTGCCCAGCCTCCCATTCAATCCTGTCTATAAACCAGCCTTCTCTCCAGGCGCAAAAAATTCATTTTACTGATACAATCATTTTCCCTTGAGAGACAATTTCTAATAATATCACAATTAATTAATGTTACTTCCAAACCTAAAAGAAGAATTTAAACCATAAAAAAATACAAAAAAGGAGGGCAAATCAAATAAGCCTATACAACAATAACAATGTTAGCAAAAGAAACAGCAACAACAACTATAACAACAACAACAACAGTCTTAACTTGTGGAAACACTAAGATATTCGATTTTATCAAACACGATCTTTCTAATGGCGTCTGCTTTCCATGGTGTCTGAGTGAAACAGCTTTGCTGAAGGTTGTTTTTTTTAGTAAAATCAGACTTGTTGTAGCCTGTTTATGGCACTCAGTTTTAAGATCTTTCCAGAGATGCCAAAACTTGTGTCACATTTCTCATGCAAGCATTTCTCATTATAGTTCTGCTAAGTCAATAAGAGTCATCTCTGACTAAGGGACAGTTTAGTTTTTTAGGTTTAACCAGAGGGTTGAAGCAGAAAAGAATCAACAAGACCAAGAGACTAAAACTGAACCTTCAAACAATCTAATCCAGCCACCATGTTATGATACTTAACAGGAATTATTGCAATAAGGAAAAGATAATGATACCAAAGACTCCACCGTCTTTCTTTCCTGACTCACATTCACTTCACATAGTTATGGCAATAATTTTTTGCTTACCTAATAAGACGAAAGAGTTATAACTCATTGACTTTCAACAACTAATAAGTGTATAACTTTGCAACAAAAAATGTAGTTAGCTTTAATTAGAGATACCACAAACAAAATTTAAACTATGTCAACGCTAATGAAAAATCATCTGAAGAATTTTCAACACTTTTATGCATCATTAAATTAGTTAGTTTCAGTTGTACCGCCTGGTTTTAGATGACTATCTTTTTAAAACGAACTTGAGCATGCCCTACTAAACAGCAATCACACAAATAAATAAACACAAACGAGAAGCTTAAGTTGGAATTTACAAAAAAAACCAACTTAATTAGCTAAAAACATCCAATTTCGTGAATATCAGAAAGAGTGTCACGCTTCTTTATTACATTATGTTCACCCACCTAATCATTATACTTGTGCAATCATCAAACCTTTTATGGCTTTTGACAAAGAATTTAAATGTCAACCAAGATTCACCTTTGCTGTCTCCATACCAAGAAAAGAAGATCTCTATGACATAAGCAACCTGCTCCAACATCATGTAAAAAGAACACAAAAAATTTCAGAGACATTATCTAGTATCTTTTCCGGGAAAATTTGTAATTGGCGTAATTTCCAGCTTAAAAGAATTTAAACTATATGCAGCTGATTGGCACATTAGACGAACTAACCGAGGATCTTATAGAACTGATATATCATTAAAAATGTCTCTGCTCTCTTCCCCATCACGCAAAAATCTTCATACATGCTAAGAAACTTGAGGCATAATTTCATACAAACATTTATTGAATCTTCACACATGCCGATATTCTGTCATCATTGAAAACATCAAATCTTTTATGAGTCTTAACACCAACTTGCGCAAGCTAAAAAGCAGTAGGCTAATTTGCATTGGCACTTTGTGCAAAAACAAATTGACATTGTCAATCAAGATGTGCAGCAAAGATAAGTATGATTGAAATACCATTACGCAGAGTGCTTCTTGTTGACATATCATTATGTGAAATACTTCTCGAAGGTGAAATGCGATACCGACCAATTATAAAGCTCATATTTCGGGTAATTCAACAAACAATAAAAAATACCAGACACTATAACTTCCATCTTACGCAAGTTTTCCCATCAATAAACACCATCTTATAATTCATAACACTTCTCATTCCCAAGCATGTTTACATGATGGTACATCTTGAAGCAATAAGTTGACTTGATAGTTCTTCTGTTCTACTATTTTATTTCAAAATTTGTGCCTCTTCTATTTATATATGATATGACTAACTATCTGAATAAGATCTTTTTTCTGTAATGTAAATAACAAAAACTTTCAACAGAACAATTTTCAAACTGATCTGTGGGAGGTTTAATTGAAAACGCTTCCCTTTTGCAGTAAAAATTACCAGAGAGACTAAGAACTTAGATTAACCACGAAAGCTGTACAATACAAACCAAAATAAAGACCGACAAGGTTTCGGATAACTCTTTAATATACTCAAGTTTTGCGAAGTATTGAGTAAAGTTGAGCTGAACCCCTGGTGATGCTTTAGTTTCCCAGTGTAATAATCTGATTGTCCCTAGCTTAAAATAGAACAAGTGTACATTTTCTTATTCCTGACCAATAGCAACAAAAGACGATGCATTCCATGATGACAGTATTGGTAGACAAAACTAAATTCACCATTGAGTGAAACCTTCAAATATTTTAAAGTCAAGAAAAGTACTTATGCAAGGCATGGTGAAGCTTAGCTTTTTATTAAAATCTGAAAATCTTCCTCCCTATCCTATGGAACTTGAAAGTGTGTTTATATATTCATATATATTTATATTCAATAAAAGTAGCCAATGCTCATGTGCATAAAACATATTTAAACAAAAGAAATACACATACGGTATGCATCAAAAGAAATATTTCGGTATCAAGCTGACTGATCAAACCGACAGTGCATAAGCTGGGTACCTTGGAAAGGTCCTTTCTATGAAGATTTTCTATAGTTCTGTTCATAGAAGTATGATAATTTCATGAATTTACAACCAAATTGGGAAGAAGCTGCTTAAATTTGGATTTGGAAGAGTATGGTTTTTTCTTTTTTTTAAGCAAAGTTATGGAAAGCTTGCAATAAGGAGAGGGAATCAACAGGTTGCCAAGCAACAGAGTTAACACTGATTTGGAAAAGTAATGATACATGACAAAGAGTTAAAAATAAACAAAAGAATGGACATCAAACTGTGCAGAAGAGCGTACATTCAATCATCGTATCAATTTCCAATAAATAAACATAACACTGAGGTGCCTAATCCACCATATTGAAATTCAATGACAGCAGAAAGTGCAATAGCAATTAAAATTCGTACATAAAGGAAAAAAAAATGACATGATCAGAAAATATCGTAACGATAATTTCACAAGCTAGTTCCATCAACTGATATTCGGATTTCATCATTAGGACAGCTTCTGATGTGACTATGAACAACACCATTTAAAGCCACACAAATAAAAACATGGAAAGCCCTTTTTATAGACCTCTCATTATTCAACGTAATTAATGAATTAGATTCAAAATTCATTACTTAACAGCATAGTGGTGTCAAAACTTGTCTTCCTATTGTTTTTTTAACTTTCTTTTTTTTTAATGAAACTTAGTTTCAACTACCCAGCCTTTCAGCCAATCAACCTGTCAACTGATCAATCAATCAGTCATTCAGAACAGAGCATGCAGAAGTGAACTGCCCATGAAAATAACATGTCTAGTAGAGGTATACTGTATGTCAAAACTATTGCCATCGTGTATATGCACGAAACATAAACAAGTTTGTGCAAAATGTAACACATTATAGAAAAAGGAAAAAAAAACATTCACAGTAATTTGAACGTTTCCATTACAAAGGAGTATTTCCGAGAATGGAAAAAAAATACAAAGTCACTCTATCTTTCGATTCACTATTCAATGTTATAACCAAGCAGCTCTTTAATCTCAGCAACCATAATTATTCCTTCTGTAAATAATATAAAACGAAAGCTATCATGTCAAATGCAGCACTTAAAAATACGCAATGCATGTCTCATATTACAAACAAATCCATTCACATTAAACAGCCCAAATAATCGTAACGTAAGACTTTTGATTTTGTTGACAGAACTGAACAAATAAAGCTAACAGGAAAGAAAAAAGGAAATTTCACTTCCCAGTGGGCAAAATTGTTAAAAAGTCGCTGTGGAGAAGTGCATTTCTATTGAAATTATATGCATTATGCGTCTCGTTTCAATAGAAATGCACTCCTACACAGTGACTTTTAATGATTTTGCCCACTGGGTTAGATAATATCTGAAACAAAATGAAGAAAAGCATTTTAATAATGGAGACTAAAAAGAACTAAGAGCTAGTGGAATGATGTTAGAATTTTTGGTGATTCCTCTCTCGAATCAATCTCTCTTTTGCAAATATTTAGGAGAATTATTTATAAGACATGACAGCATAACTTTGTAGACTAAAATTAGTTCACAATAATTTGCAACCAATTCTGTCTTCAAAGGCAGCAAGTTTGTGTAAAATATTTCCAAAACAAAATCACCAAAGAGCTTTCGAAGACTATGCAACTAATAATAATCCTCCTTCGAGCTTTGCGTACAAAATAAAGTGTCACCACAGTTTTGATAATTTTAGAACATTCATTCATTAGCCTGTTTTTCTTCCTAATTATTTTCTAGCTGTGTTAAAATATTGTTTCGAAAGTTTTCTTTTTCACAACACTAACAGCACAACCTTGTCAGGAGATTAGATGAGTCACTCAGTTCTAGTTTCTTCTCTCTTTCAAGGCAATTTTTTCTAGATGCAGGAAATTCCAGATTATTACAAACCAAGGAAAGATTTATGTCTTGTTACGTCACATCATAAGTACATCATAAGCCATTTTACTTTACTTTCATTTTTGTATAGATTGAGTGTTTTATATACTCATTTCCTTATATTCATTGAATTATTTATTTAATTGTTTATTTGAATCCTCCCTATTGATCTAGCAACTGACCTACCCTGGTGAGAGTAGAAAGCTTTTATGTAATCGATTTTAAGCATAACACTTAGTTGTCATTGTAATGAGATACTTCCCCCCAAAAATAAAACTGTAAAGTATAACCCCCCCCCCCTCCAAAAAAAAAGAAAAAAAAGAAGAAGAATATATACTTTGCTTTATACTTCTCCACTTTCTTCTTTTACTAACAGTGTGCTCCTGTCTAGCTTGTATAGTTATTGGATTTCCTGAACAAAGCGGTTTAATTTCCATGTTTCTGCTTCCCTTCACAGGGTCTTCTGGCAACGGCAAGTAAAACGTTGATTGTTTTTGCTTTCGCACCATTTTCAGCTTCAAATATGGAGTATCTTTAGGACTGCCTACTTTATAATAGTTATAATAGTTATAATTGGGAAATTTACAATTTACATTTCTACATGGATGCCGCTTCGAAAGTCCCTCCATACTTCTTGTTGCAACAGAGGCACTGACTTGTACATAGCAACCTGGCTGTTTTCTAATCAAATGAACGGCAATAAATCAAGCAATAAAAACATTACGTTTCATGTTTCCCAAACATTCAAAAATTTTATTGTCGTATTTTCTAATTCCTCAAACAGTTAATGGATTAATTATCAACGCAATGACGAAAGATGCAAATTAACTGACCACGAAAATCAGTATACAATTGAAAGCATAACACTAATGTTTTTTGTTTCCATAGATAACATACAAAAAATTCAAATCACAACACCTTCAAGTAAAATGACATCACAGAAATTAAATCCAAGATGGTTATCACCTTTAACCATCATTGTCGTCACATTGGCGTCATGGTTTTATAAAATCAATTAAACATATTTTTTCTTTCCATTGGAAAGCATCTCACCATACACCAAGCACAAAGTGAAGATAAACAATTTTTTTCTTTCGACCAGGGTGAGACTTTTTAGTCTTATTTGAAAAGAGAATCAATTAACAGCATAAACAGAATTAACATGGCAGATAAGTAACAAATGAGCAGGGACTTTTTCAGGCCTTTTCTTGGTGTGGAAAAATGATCAAAAAACTCAAATCTTATTGAGTTTTTAATTCACAAAACAAAACATGCTTCACAGTTGCTCATAAACCTCCTAACTCAGTCTTCTTGCATAAAACTGACCTACACAGCTACAAAGACCTGAAAACAATTCCGGATCTGGCTAGCTCACATGGATGAATTGAATTGAATTTTTGTTATTTTATTGAAATTTTATTTTTATTAAAATTTTTTCAAAAGAAATCCATCAAAAATGCTGTATGAAATACTTTTCAGTGTTTTCGACATTAAGTAAAATATCAAAATGGTAAGTGACGGGTCTCATCAATATGGCGTCCACTTCTCTGGAGGTTTCTCCTAGAACTGTCAATGTGGCAGACTGCATTAACAATCACCCTTATGCTACATTCCAAAAGTAGCCAGCAAACATTATTACACACAAAGTCAAGCTTTGTGTAAGAATCAATGTAATGGGCACTTATGCTGATGAATGTATAATGCAGTAATATTACCATAACATAAGTTAATGCCTTATATTTAATATCATGTGATTTTTGTGGCCAGGGAAGTCCCAACAATTTACAACTGCAAGTATTTTTCCCAAACAAACAGTGTTAACACTTTGCATCAATTTACAGTCATCAGTTTTTTTTCCAACATCTGGGGTAATTTATTCTATACGTTTGAATTCCAAGCAAATTATTTTGTCTCACTGACATTATACAATAATAAGAAATGAATTGAATTGAACAGTGAATTGATTTATTGACAACAAAACTTGATTTACATAAATCTATTCACTTCTCGTTACAAATATATTTTCAATGCTAAAATAAAAAACGATGTTAGCAAACCATAGGGACCACTATTCTATAATACTGCCTAAATTGCCAAAATAAGAGCCAGTGAATTCAGAAAATTAAGCAGAAATTTATCTTCCACCATACAACTTTCCATTCTCATTGAAAAAGATGAATTTCAATGCTGATAAAGATTAAAACCTTTTGCATAAAGGTCATTCTCTTCATAACAAAACTTATCCAAAAAAATAAATGTTACTTCGAATAATAACGTGAAAAATGGCCTTCTTGATAGTCAAATTACAGACGTTGAAACTGTTGGACACCACAGATTTCAGCTGTGAAAACTTGAACTTAAAAGCAATGTTTCAAAGGGTTTACTTACTCTTTCTAAGAGTCCATTCTTCCCTTGGACTTCCAGATCCTGAATAATTTTTGACATTTCTTTTGGATTCTATTTCTTCATAAAACTTACTCTTTCTAAGAGTCCATTCTTCCGTTGGACTTGGAGATCTGGAATAATTTTGGACATTTCTTTTGTATTCTATTTCTTCATAATGCGGTTCATCTAGCATCTCATTTTCTAAACGCTCAATTCCAATATTGTTCACTTTATCACGATCCACATCATATAATTTAATCATATTTTCGGAAATGTTTTGTAAGTCCTCAACACCTGAAATAATTACATTATTTTCTTGCTCTTCTTCGTGATTGTCATTTTTCGAATTGTCTTTTTCTTTTATTTCTTTTACTTCTCTTTCTACTTGTTCCGCTGTTTCTTCTTCTAAACAATCACTTTCTATTAACTCAAGATAAAGATTGTCAACGACAAGATCAAACTTAATTACATTCGATAGTTCAGAATCGCGACGACCTGGAGTGTCTGGCAATGAAACGTCAGTAATCTTTTGATTTTTAGAAATAAACGATTTTGTGGCAATGTTATCAGACTGTCTATATACCACTTCTTTATTTTTGTTGATAAGGCTACTGTCTGCATAATTTTCAGAAAAACTCTCACAGGTCTTACTGTGGTCTACTTGTGTGTATACATTTTCAGGAACAGTTTTTGAAACAGCTGATTCTTTTTCAGATTGGATAGGTGAATTAAAAGTTATTTCCGCATAGACGTTTTCTGAAGTAGTTTGTGAGTTTTCTTTTGTCAGGCATGAATCGTCATATTTATTAAATGTCATATTATCGCCGCTCCAACTTAAATCAGAGGAAGTGCAATAATCTTCGCCAAAATTAGAAAAAGCTGTGGTTTCAAAATTATCATAGGAATATGTATGTGAGTATGGGTCTTTCACTGAGCTTTTGTCTAAATTATTTGTTGTTACTTCAATATACCAATTCGATGGTTCAACTTCAACAGGAAGCAAGTATCCATCTGAACTCAAATCGTCAGCACTCTCATAAATGTTTTCGTCCTGAACACATTCGTAAATCTCCGTTTCTTCATCAACAATTTTTGCAAAACTACTTCTACGTTGAACTTGAAGATCAATTGATCCTTGCTCAAATGATCTACGGCCAACTCTACGCATATTATTCCTGTTGCATTTACTTCTTCCTGCTTCTGCTTTTGTACTTTCTGTATTATTGTTCCTCTCAGAATCGTCATTTGTTGTGTTTGTTGGATCGAAATCCCTGTTAGTTGACGAATTCACGACAGGACATACATCTAATTTTAACTGAGCCACCAGAGCTCCATGTATGGAAGTTCTGTTTGGTGTGTTTAATGTTTCCTCGCAGATTTGTAAGTACTTTTTAGACCAATTGTGCTTCTTCAAATCCATGATTATCTTTAAGTTGTGTTGTTCTACCAGCAACAAATTTGTTTTCTTCAAAGTCTTTCTCAAAACTTTATGTCAACAGGGCTCATTACGAAACCAAATACTTTCACATTTAAGTTCACAGTTTTTAAATACGTTGTTTACGAGCAGTTTCACATGTCATTACTCATTTTATGCCCCATAGAATTACATACCGCAAGTAATTGCTTTTCGTAACTCAGGTGAAATAAAAAATAGAATCAATTACATCACCATTATTGCAATTCACAACACCAACTCACTACACTTTTAAAATTATTCAAATACGTCACATCATAAACAAAATATCCTTCAGCATTTAAGAAAGACTAGAAACTAAAGCATTTTATCAGTGATTAAAATTTTCTTAAACTTTCACATTTAAGCCATCCATTATTTATCGCAAGCAATAACAAAAGCCTGTAATTTGGACAGGAATTTCTGAGGACAAATCAATGACAAGAATATATATAATCAAATTAACCACGCATTTTTATATCAAAGTTATCAAATTGAAAGCAAAAACATGGAGAAGCATGGACACAAATAAAAACTAGCAACTGTTGGTCAATGCTTCACTTCACATTTTAGCTTGCTTTATAAACTGCTACAATAGCTTTAAAGGGAAACAGAGGTCAAAAATTTTTGCCCTGTTTTTTTATCAAAACTGAAAAAACATGTTCTAACAAACAT